>JAUMHQ010000069.1:17498196-17526585 GCA_032361165.1 Enteromius paludinosus
ACAAACATGTGTGTCTCACATCGTCTGGGCCCGGGGCAAGTAAAGTCAGTATAATGCTATTTCTCTTCCTTACAAACCACAGCCTCAGCCTTAGTTGAATTAAGGCTGACTAATGCATTACATTATGTGTTGCATCATCAGGCAAAATATTCCTCTGAGGCAAAAATGTAAATATATACAGCATCACATTCAGAAACAAAGCTAATTTTATTCTAATGTGAACACTAGACTTGTTCCCATTGCTAAATTCTTGTCTCTCTGCTTGTCCATCCACTAAATCATCTAAAAGCCTGAAAATGTGCAGCCTTCATTTCAAGGTAATTTCATGAGAGGAAAATCTACCTTTCTTATCAGCACTTAATGAGCACAGCCAATTAGGATCTGTTGAATGTTGCAAGAACAGGTTTCATTAGTAGAGAATTTTAATTGCGTTCTCTCCTCCCAACATTAATCTGAGAGAGCGAGAAACAGATCGTTATATAGGACACGGTGCTTTTCTGTTCTTACACCCTGAAACACAAGATGAAATTAACTCAATGCCGATTTCTTAACTTCTCCTCTCTGTCAATGGATCATTGTTTGTTAATAAGAATAGAGCAATCCGTAATAATAGGGTTTCAGTTCCTATGCATTTGCTTAGTTCCAACTAGTATATAAAACACTGCAAAAAGCAATGTCCTGTCAAACTATAAAGAGTCGTTTCAGACAAGCCAAACCTTGCTTTAATCTGTTTCTCCACGTTTTGTAAAATGGCAACCGTCAACAAAGGAAGTGAAGCAATTTGTCTCTTACTACACTGACCTGAAAAAAGACACAAGACTTAATATCTCCAAAACATAGCATATTATTTCCATCCATCCATTATTTTATTTAGGTCAATTAATATTTTTTAATTAATATTAATGTGTGTGTGTGTGCACGCAAAAAAAATAAAGAAAGAAATTATATATATATTTATTTATTTATTGTAATTCATTTAGGTACTTTTTATTTTTTATGTAATTGTAAATTGTTTAACTTTATTTAAATTATAAAATATTATTAGTGCAATATTAATAATACTATTAATATAAAATCATTTTGCAAATATTTTATTTAATATAAAATGTAATAATAAATATACTACTACACTTTTATATCTAGTAATATTTATTTACTATATATATTTATATATTTATGTTTATTTTTATGTATTTTAACAATAATTTTTATATATATACTATTGTATTTTACATTAAATAATACATTTACAATAATATTTATAGTATTATTAATATACACAAGCACATTATTTGTCTTTTACAGCATTGTGTCAGAAAATGATAACAGAAAAGAAAATCATTTTAAATCCATTGAGCTCCAAAAGGTCACAAGCTGAATGTTGCTGTAAGTGAGACGTTTATACAGTCATCCACCAAGTTTTTGCTCAATTGATGCCACAGTACCCTACAAACATTTCATTGTTACGCCATTCAGATGAAGTCATGTCATGATTAATTAAAAACGAGGTTCAAGTGGTCTCACATCAGAGTCTTTAAATTGAATTTAAGGCCTGTTAAAGGGAATCCGTTCAGCACACAGCAGTCAAATGTCACCCGGTTAATTGTAATATCTGTAAGACATTTACCAAGGAAAGGGCGTGACGGGACTCCAGCAGTATATAAAAAATAGAAATGTTGCACTAAATAACACAGAAAGCAATCACATTTGAGAGCAGTTATCTTCCAGTGCCCCGGGCAGGAGGCGGATGGCGCTCTTATCAAAGTTCTTGCCCTTCAGGCCGTTCATTATGACAAACAGACTCTGATGTAATGTGATAGTAAGCATGGGTCCACCCTTTTTGGACCGCACTCTTTTCCTGCTTCATAGTCCGGATGTAAACAAACAGTGACACACTCTGCAGAGCTGTTTTATGTGTGTATATGTTTAAGAAGGGGCCGACAGGGCATCAACCGCTTCAGCTCCCAAGGGCCGACTGATCTAGCGGCCTGTGCCGAGATGACAGAAAATCATTTCAAATCCATCGAGCTTCAAAAGGTCACAAGTTGAATGTTGCAGCAGGAGAAGAGCGGAAGCAGGAAAATCTGTGAGGAGTTCATAAAGATTTACAGACGATTTCAGATCTACAGGGTCAATGGAATAAAACAAGGATGCCGAAGGATCAACTTTTTGAGTTGATAAACGTGGATAATCATCCAGCCGCATATAGTTTCACAGGCATTCACTGATACAGTATTGACTGGTCAATGGTGCACTCAGATTTCTTGAGTGTTGATTACACTATCAATAAAATATAAAGGCAAAATTGCAATGTTTAAAGGTTATATACATACTTCTTACGGAAGCAACTGCTGCTGTCATGGAAAAACAAAATGAAAATAAAATATAACAAAACAAATAGCTTCATCCTAAATAAACTTGTTGCTACACAACATATGTAATTTTTACTGTGAACAACATATAAGCTTTCTCAAATTCAGCTAGCACTTTATGGGAGAATTAACCTATGAACAGCTTACTTATAGCTGTCTCTGCCTGTTAAGACATGTTTAGCATAACGACATTCTCACATCCTCACTTAACTCAAATCTAAATGCAGAATCCATCACAACCTGGATCAGAAATATTGGAAATGTAATGAAAAATTATGCAAATCAAGGTCAAAAGTCACCGCAAACTTGATTTGATTACACAACGCAGCAGACTGAAAGACAAGGTAATGAAATACATCATTAGGTCAGCACTTTTACTGAGGTGTTAAAAAGACTTCATCACTTTCTAAAGACAGATAAATGACCGTGCGCTTTGCATATCGTCATCAAAGAGAAAATACTCTATGATCATTCAGTATGTTTTATATACATTATAAGGATGGACGCTCAGAAGTGACAGCAATGGGCCGCAATAAAACTGCAACAGCAATGAAAATTTTGGTTAGATCCTTCATGTTTTTTAAAAGAAGCTTTTTATGCACGATCAAGGCTGCATTTATTAAATCAAAAACACAGAAACAAAACTATGATATTGTGAAATATTATTGCAACTTAAAATAATGGTTTTCTGTTGTAATATGTTTATGTTGTAAAATGTTTACATACTAAATGTATGTGTACTGTGCATATTTATTTTGTATTAAAATACACACACACATACAGTATAACACTCAAAAATAACACATTTTTCTTAAATATTTACATGCTTTGTGTTTGTATTTATATATACATAATACATACACACACATATAGTATGCAAACAAAAATGTTTATTACGGATACGATTAATTGTGACTAGTTATTTTCCAGCACTATTTAAAATGTCATTTATTCTTGTGATGCAAACTGAATTTTTGTCAGCTATTATACTGTTGTCTTCAACGTCACATGACTCAAATGAGTTATTAATATTCACACTTTTAGCACAAAAAGATGTGTGGCATGGTGAAAGCTGCAGGGACCTAGTCTGACTCTGTGAAACTCGCTGAAGCGATTACTCTTCAGAAACTTCCTGCGCAAAAACGTTCAACTTGTGAAAATGTAGGGGGCTGTGCACAGTCTGCTTAAATGGATCACTGATCTTCAACTTGTCTGGCTCAGTGGAGCACAGAGGAAAGAAACCACATAACGGGTTTAAAACACCTCTACAACCTCCAGCTGAGGTGTTTTCCTTAAACCCCAGATAAAATGTGAATCTCTCCCTCTGCACCAGGAAACAGCAAAGCAAAGCGGCTTTGACTCCGTGTCCAAACTCAAATGCAATGTGTGTATCTTAGTCCAGATCAACATCTGCTTCATAAACAGCTTCTTGACTAAACTTGTCTGCACGGCTGCGGATAAAACAACTCTGGATGAGTATCACCAAAGTTTAAACAAAAGCAAGCCTATCTTGTCTTGTGAAAGCATGACAGTGAGCATCCGTTTTTAGCTGGTCACTAATTCAACTTTGGTTTTAGCCGCACGGACCCTTTATATAGATGCAATACATCATAAGAATTAACGGATGTGATCACGTGTTATATACATTATAAAACATCTAATTATTTCTCAACAATTTCTGGATAACCCGAATTCCTGTCTTTGTAATTGTATTTTATTTATCTATGCACTACTTCCTACTCTTCAGTCAAACGTTATCTAACATGCTTTCAGTTCTTCTGTCTGATATGAGGTTTCTATTCCTTTTGTCTGAGCTTACAAAACTCATCTTTCCATGGTAACCAAGACCATAAGCATCCCAGATATAAGTTTACACTTGTGTTTTGGTATACCTTGAAACCTTAAACCAGTCTACTGAGTCTTCTACACTATCAAGCCTATGCAAAAGAAAGTCGGTCTAAAAATTCCTCTTCATCCTATGGGAATAAGCTCTGCCAGCCACACCCCTGGGTCTCGGCATTTCATCTCACAGAGGATTGCTGGGGAACGAGATTGAAGTTGTTAATTTCAGCACAATCAGCTCAACTCTTGAGTCGAGGAACAATGAGCTCTGCTTGTGTGGGCTCATTTAGTTTGGCTCAATGCGAGTTGAAAATTAAGCACCATGCTGTTTTAAAAGTAACGGTGGGCCCAAGGAGGCACACCCTACAGTTTTCCCAGCCAGTTTGCTTCAGGAAATGACAGGCATGGGTCAAGTTTAACAACAAATTCTGCCAAAACCAACAGAAAAGCCCCTGTATTGACAGCAGAACAACCGCACAATGACTCAAGACAAACAGCAGGAATAGGACAATAATGAACTTCTTTCCAAAAAGACTATGTGACTAAGATCCCCTGCTAAATGTGCTAGATTCATGAAACTAAAAGCTTATCCCCCCCTACTGAGACGTCTGGATGGGGCAGACAGTGGTGGTGCTTGCTATTGCTGACTAGCTCAGTGTTGTGTCTAGACTCACACTAAATCTAGACTCAAATCCAACATGATCATGAGTAAGAGTCAGATGCTCTCCAGGAACAACTGAACTCTTTCAGAGGGTCTGGATTTCATTTAATACGGCTGATTTCGCTACATTTACCAGGTATGAGAAAATCTGAAAAATGCGTCTCAAACAGCTGTATCATGCTGATAACAATGCCGGGGTCATGGGTTCAATTCCCATGGAATGCATGAACTAATATAACACATACCTTTCATACAATGCAAGATGCTTTGTATAAATGTATCTGCCTAATGAAATAAAAAAGTAAATAAATGTAGTGTGGCATTAGCAGCACCAAGGTCATGGGTTCGATTCCCAAGGAATGCATGAAGTGGAAAAAATGGCATAGAATGCAATGTCACTACGGATAAAAGCATCTATAACATAAATGAAGGCAAAATGTAATGTGGTGCTAGCAACGCCACGGCTTCAATTCCCAGGCAATGTATGAGCTGATAATTGTATACCTTCAATGCAATGTGATGGACAAAAGCATATGCCAAGTGCAATGTCTTTGATTCCAAAAGGATACAGAAAAAGGCCTAGAATGCAATGTTTTCTTCAGATAAAAGCATCTGCCAAGCGCAGTGAAGTGTGGTGCTAGCAACACAAAGGTTATGGGTTCAACTCCCAGGGAATGCATAAACTGATAATTGTATAGATTCAATGCAATGTAAGGTCATTTGAATAGAAGCTTCTGCCAAATGCATAAATGCAAATAAATGTAGTATAGCAACAGTTTGAATACAGAAACCTTTTTATGCATTCCCAGGCCATGCATGAATTGAAAAAAAAAAATGTATTCAAATGCAATTTGAAATACATTTTGAATAAAAGCACCTACCAAATGCATAAATATAAATAATCTGAGAAAACATTGTGTTAAAGAACACAAAATTATTTTTCATGCAATACCCTAAAGGTTGCGTGAAAGCATGGGGATGTAAATCCAGCTACTGTAGATCACCACTAGTAATAGATCATCAATCACCACAAGGTCACATTGCTATGAATTTCCATCAAAAATGCTGCATTGCACAAATTCCTCAGCTCAGAAGCTTGAAACACCATCTCACAGAGTAAACCAGAACGGAAAACGGAAAAACATCCCTACAGAAAAGAATCACATGTCATTATCATACCAAGGGAGAGATCATGTTTACTGTACAAATGTTTATATTTAGATGTGCAGAGATATCAGCAACAGAGGGATGCGGTTACCAACGCGCAGAAATCTTAGCTACCGTTTCAGTTGGCTAACTGCTGTCAATTTGTTATGTTAGCCATAGATGTAATTATAGAAGCAAATTAACAAACATAAATCACTGTTCAAAGGTTTGGGGTTTCGTAAGATGTTGATGACTTATTCAGAACAAAAGAATTGATCACAGGATTACATTTTCAAATATATTTATATCTAAATTTGTTACTTATTTTTTTATTAAATAAAATGCATTCTTAGTAAGCATAAGAGTCTTCTTTCAAACACTAAAAATCGTACCCACCTCAAACTTCTAAATGGTAGATGCTTGTGTACTGGGGCCTTAGTGTAGACGTCTTGAACAAATGCTAGTTCATTTAGAAAGAAAAGCACTCTTTCAGATGACTGGACCTCCCCTCCCAACCTACAGACTGAACACATTATCATTATTATGATTATATTTTCTCCATGGCACACTGAGGCTCCTGCAGGACAGGGTGATGAGGGATGGGCTTGTTTTAGCACTTTGCCACATCTGAGAATAACATGTTTCACATCACACACATCACACACACACAAAGTGTGAAGACAATCAGAAGAACTGAGCCTGAAGCCTTTGGGATTTGTGTTATATTGCACCGCTCATTGTCTTTCTAACCCACACACGGTTTGAGGAAGTACCCAAATGCACATGCACTGGTGATTTTCTGCTATTCAAGGCATTGCAAATCAGACTATGCTCTGAGTCACTAGATATTACTATAAATATGTCTAGAAGAAATATTTCACCCGTTTTATCACCTGTCAGGCAGAAATATTGGCCTGAATTCACTGTGAACTGCGCAATCAGTTATCATGTCAGTATCACAAACCTAGTGAAACACAAAAGCCATTTACTACATTCAAAATAATTACTAAACTATTCTGCAGAAGCTAAACTGATTAACATAATGGTCTAATCCCCATTTAATGGCCCAATTCAACAAATTGCTGTTTTACAAGTTGTTTTTCTGAGCCTGAAACCATTATTATAATAAGTAGCACAATAGAGAAGACAAACAGCACTTCAGGGAGGACACAGAGTTGCTAATATCAGACAACTATTTAAATAAGCGAGTGTTTAAAGGCTGAAATGGCAAGCCAGAATGCACACACAGCTTGACTTCACAGACAGAAAGAGAAAGCAAGCTGTTCAGGTCAATGCCAATCCATTACGGCTCAGAACATTAGTCTTGTAGGTATGCATTGTGAACGCTAAACAAACCGCAAGACATTCTGTCGAGATAACAGCAATATAAGTGCACAAAGTAAACAAAAAATTGCATGCACAAACCATTTTACTTTCAGAACAACTATTTTCTGTTTCAAACTGAATTTAGCAAAACCAAATTTAGAGAAGGACTAGATTTATCCATTAGACTGCTTAGCTTTCCATCCATCCTGACCTCATGAGAAAACAAGTTTTTAGAAAAGTACTTGGCATGAAGATCCACCCCTAAAACTTATGTTTAGGCATGAGCATATTGCACACATAGATTGCACAAATCAATTCGAATTAGTCACCAAGCTGCCAAACGTTGCAAAAACAGGTAAAAGTTGCAATGAGTGTGTTGACAACGTTGCTTTGTTCTGTCGTTAGTAATTACACAAAAATGGAAATTTGTTTAAAACAAAATGTACTCACCCTCACGACTTTCAAACATGAGTTTGTTTTTTCTCATTTGAACAGATTGGGAGAAACGCAGTCTTTCATCACTTGCTCAACAATGGATGCTCTGCAGTGAATGGGTGCTGTCAGAATGAGAGTCATAACAGCTGATAAAAACCCCACAAAAACCCACAAGTAATCTACACCACTTCAGCCCATCAATTAACGTCTTACGAAGTCAAAAGCTGCATAATTGTAAGACAGAAATCCATCCCCTCTTTTGGACTCTTTTGGCTTGTAAATGATGCTTGATCGGTGCATACCTCTCGTAACACTATATCATACAACACTATAAATAACTGACTCGGAAGCAGCAGTTTGAACAGTTTTTGAAGCTACAAACACACTGCTTTTTGCTCTTTGGACTCTCATTCTGACGGCAAAAACATTTGGTAACATTTGTTAAGTATTAACTATGAGTTGTCCCTTAATAAATACTTAAGTTGCTGCTTCTTAACAGTTAGTGCAGTAGTTAAATTTAGGTATTGGGTAGGATTAGTGATGTAGAATAAACTTGTGGAGAATAAGACATTAATATGTGCTTAATTAGCACTAATAAATGGCTAATCTGCATGCTAATAAGCAACTAATATGTGTAACTGTAAAATAAAATGTTACCAAAAATGAAATTAAAATGATATATTTACAGTAGTAAATTTACAAAATATATTCATGCATGATCTTTACTTAATGTCTTATTGCTTTTTGGCATAGAAAAAAAAACATTAATTATTTTTACTCATACAATGTATTTTTAGCTATTGCTATAAACATATCCCAGGGACTTAAGACTGGTTTTGTGCTCACAAATAGAGACAAAATCATCCACAAACAGACCAGAAACACAAACAGGGTCGATATATGTTGACTTCAAAAAGGAGTTAAATGTGAGATGCTTTTGACTCGCCTTGAGGTCAGTAAGGAGGCTTTTGGCTCTTAGTGGTTTTGACAGGGCAAAACACTGAAAGAGTTGTCCTTTGAACTGTGAGTTATTAGACTAGATATGAACACAGTCAGTGTAATACATCACATTAAAACCACCTCAGGGCAACAGCGCTGATCTGCTAGTATTTAGGATGCACGTCTCTCGATCTCCCTCCTTCTACATCTGAATGAACACACTCAGAACAAGCAGTCAGATGCAAAAACTAAGACCTTGTTGAGTGCATCCCTCAGTGCTCTAGAACAAAACCACTTTGTATGGCTCTGAAAGCTACAGTGCTTCAGAAGCTCAGCGCTTGAGCGATAACACGCGGTGCATCTAACCCTCTGAGAGTAGAAATGCTTGTTCCATCATTTCAGTCCCGGGAGCCTGGAATTAAACCGCTCAGGAGAGCTGCCTTTACTTTGAACATCTCGTTGTCAGTGGCTCTCCACCTTGACGTACATGACTAATCTGCAAAAAGACAAAGAACGCTCTAATTTAAGCCGCTGTTCTCTGTGACATTAAAATCCAGCACATGCCGCATTAGTGCACGAGTCTATAGATGCTAAAGTGCAATGAAATCACATCAAAGTATGGCACCCGAAATGTTCCACATGTGAATGATTTATAATAAGACATTAAATCTTTATGTTTAGCAGCACTGAACTGTCTCTTTATGGCTCGGAGGCACAGGGGGCGGGCGAGTTCTCTTACAGTATCAGCACATGAGTGGATTAATCTAGAATTTACGGACAACAGCAAATCAAAGGCGCTGCCTCCAAACGGATCACCTTTAAAGAAAGCTTTTCCACTGGATTTAAAAGAGATGTAAAGGTAAAAATGAAGATATTTTTAAAGACTTTTGGTGCCAGAAAGATTACCATGGTAAATGCTCATAAGCCTCTTATTCATGTCAGTGAAAATTCAACTTTGCATCACAGAAATAAATTACTTTTTTTTTTTAAAAAGAGAGAAAAAAGAGTGATTTTAAATAATTTCACTGTATTTCTTATTACATAAATGCAGCCTTGGTGAGCATAAGAGACTTATTGTACTGGCCCCTTTAAAAAATAACCCCGTCAAAATTGAACAATCCCTTTTTACTCACATACTGTGAATATTAGAATATTTAACATGGTATATCAGGGCTATTGTGTCTTTCAGTCGGGCTACCAAAAACCATCTCAGCCCTGCCTGTCGGGCTATCATATTGGGAGGAAAAATATATTTCATTGCTTTTGCATTCTTTCACAAATATGTTTGGGTAATTATGTAATTTTCGGGCATCGGTAAGCCCCTGTCAGTTAGGTTAGGTATTGATATTGCGTTTGAATTCGTGCTTGTTTTTTACTTTCACTTTGTGATCGCACGGACTGTGTATGGATGGTTTCACCTGGACCGAGGTTAACTCGTCAGTTGTGTTTGTTTATCGGTCTGGTTAGTGTCGTCATTATTGGTTATTGTGCTGAGGGATCTGTTTCCCATACATTTATTTATTTGTGGCGACCTGCCACGATATCAAAACTGACCAATTTTTCTAAAGGCACGTATAAAAAGCTAAAATATATCACTGTATTTCCTGAAGGAAGACTGTATTTAGTAAATGTCCTGTTCATTTTATCCTGCGTGTAAGGCAGCATCTGTAAGCTCAGAGCTGCTGTGTCTCCAGCCGTTACCGAAAGGAAATGCTATGCCCTCAAGGTTGAGTGGCATTTTCTCATCCGTGACTTCAGTTGAAATTTCTGATTCAGAGTCTGACACAGACTGATTCATGTTCTACATGGTTATTACAAGTGCATAGAAATTTCTGTTCAACCTAAATATTTGACATTATGATTGTAATTTGACTGCTGTATTTTATACAGATGTTGTAATTTGTGTTTTAACATTTTTTTGATTGATGTTTTGTTTCCTTTACAATATTATACATTAAAAATAATTCTCTTTTTTTTAGGCTACTTACATTTTTTTTTGGGCTACCAAAAATTGAAGAGTGCCTGCCCGAGGGGCTACCAGGGACTGTAACACACAGCCTTAAGTGACTATAATTATATAAAAGACTTCAGGTAAGTAATACAGTTATGTACCCGCTATTTTACATCTGCTTCATGTGTGGTTCATTTATACTATTTATTTAATAGTACAAACAGGCATCAATAGAAATGGTTTACCCATAAATGATCATTTACACACCCTCATCTCATTCCAAATCAGTACGACTGATGCAGCACTGAAAGAAATGTTAAAATGTGTCACATCTGGAGCATAAAGTTTCAATCCGCCGAAGCATTTAAGATTTAAGTGCTGCGGTGGGCATCAAAACGCCCAGTGAACAAAACATACATTTGCATCGGTTTTACAAAACAAAGCTATTTTGTAAGGCATACAGACTACTTTAATTATAATATAACGGGGCTTTTTTTAAGAGTTCAACATTCCCTGGCCTGTGTCTGCTGTGTGGAAAAGAATTTGGACACTCTTCAAAACATATCCATTTGTGTTCCACTGGAGCGAAAAAAAAAAAAAGAAAAGAAAAAGAAATACGGGTTAGGAATGATATGTGGGCAAGTAAATGATGCAGATTTTCACTTGCAGAAAAACCATTCCATCTTTAAACATCTTGATCGGGGCATAAGCAGATTGTGTTTTTGTTTTGGAATCTCATGCATATTCACACAAACTGATGGTCTGTGTGTGTGTGTGTGTGTGTGTGTGTTCGTGTGTGTACATACGAGCCAGTGTGAAGTGTGGGAGTAAGCACCAAAACAACAGTCTCTTTAGGAGGGGGGTGTGACATTTTGTTTCAGTTCTCAGGATGTAAAAACATAACCAGACAGAAGATGTCATTGTGCACTCCACCCTGCACACACACATGGTTCTTCATCCAAATACTTCTTGCAGAGGAACTGGGGCAAAAATGTAGAGCTAGACACACACACAGACGAATGAAGCAGAAGCTCCTTCAAAGCTGTGAGATCATCCTGCGATCACATTTCAAAAAGTGAACTAGCCTGCAGCTCTGTCTCTGTCTCTGGCTTCAGAGAGAGGTCATCATTGCTTGATTCTCACAGTAAAACTCTGCCTACTCACAAACACATGTTACATGTCTCAGGCCTGAGATCATGCTGGGATTCTTCGAGATATCAGTGATCCTATATACCATGCAATGGTAGAAACAAGGAGAAAATCTTTCTTAGCCATTTAAATGTAGGGCAAGTAAGATATTTCTGGGAAGATATATTTTTTCCCCATCAAGAGTGCATTAAAACAAGTCACAAGCCACAATAAACACAAGCTTCCTATTTCCTATTAGTGGTTTGACTGTTTTAGTGTTTGAAACATTGAAATGCATAAGAGACTTACTATATATATATATATATATGTATATATATATTGGTCAGCTCATTTTTTATTTTTTTTTTGGTTTTGCATTCATCAAGTTAAATTAAACCATACAATAATCAAACCAAATAAAGTATCGCCACATATCTATCTAACATAAAACCATTTTTTGACATAGAAATTCAAATTTCAATTATCTAATTAAAAATGACTCGTCTCATGCTGTAAGATTTCTGATTTGTACAAATTTGTAGGTTGTGCTCAACTGCTAAAAGCCTGTCAAAGAACTCAAGCTTTTTTTAGCTGGGGTGCACAAGGTAACTGAGTACAAAACGGTAAAAGTGTGAAGAAATGTGCTGGGGAATGCTTATTGCCCCTCATATTTCTGGGCAGCTGGTAATGATATGACATCATTGGCTCTTCCCCTGACAGCTCAAATTCAATCCAGATCTGCTTCCTGTCCATTCTAGCAGACACAACCCAAGAGAATCGCAAACGTCTCTTCCTGTTCAGCTCTCAAACAATGCTGATCTTCAAAGCCATAAGAGAGCAAATCAAGAAAAGACAACAACAATCTCATGCATTTCCTAGAGAGCATAAGAACAGATCAGACATGTCTCAAACAACGCTTAAATTTGTCATATATGTGCAAGTCAGAGGTCTCAATAAGCTTCTTGATTTTTAACGATAAAATTATCTGAATAACAAGAAATTTTAGCATAGCAATAATAAAATAGTCACTTAGTAATTTATATACACTTTTTGATTAAAAATAAATAAATAAATAAATAGCTACTCATATTGTGCTGCTTGACTGCTTTGGATCAATTTTCAGGATCAAATCATCTGAGCCTTATCCATATTGATTGTATAGCTCTATGCTTAATGTAGGTAAAAACAAAACAAAAAAACTCTTAATTGCATACAATTTTGATTAAAAATAAATATAATTATTATAACTGAATCAATTATCATTTTAATTAAAGAGGAAAATAATTACATTTTAATTAAAAATAATTATTTCTCAGAAGTATGTACAGGAAAAACATTTGAGACGAAGCTGATCGCTGAAGGAGTCACTGAAACTTTGTGAAACTCATGAATGAACATCCATTAAGTCGGCAGAAAAGGCAATAAAAAAGCAACCTCTGAGCAATAAACCTGTGGGACATGCCACGTGCGTTCACAGCCAAACGCCAGATCTTCTTAAAGAATTAACTTCTTAAACACGTAACAGTACAAAGACAAACAACCACACACGTATTTACATAGTTTACATAATTCCACACCTCCAATTTTCCAAGAATCCGCGAGTGTCCTCAGGTTGATCTGGGAAGCGTGCGAGTCGCGGCAGGTCTCGGCATGAGGGACGCGTGGAGAAACGCGAGCGAGCAGCAGGTAGATCTGTGAGGTGGTGTTTGCACAGCTGAGTAACAGGAATCTTAGAAGAGCACGTGTTGAACGCAGCCCAGATGCTGCCACACCCTGTCAAACACACAGTACTCACCCTCCTCCATAAAGCCATTACAACTTCAACCACTTCCTCAAGCGAGCGGGTGGCCACCAGATGTGTTCTTGTGCTTCATCCTTGAATGTAAATTCAGTTACCAGCTACTAGTTGACATATTACTACTGTCATTCGTAATTCATGTTAGGGGTCAGGTTGTATAATAAAAATAATAATGATGATGATGATGATGAAAACAACATACAAGAAAATCCCTAGAACCTAAACATAAAAAACATAAAAATAAAAACATAATATATAAATAATACTACAATAACACCATTTGTTATAAATAATTTCTTATATGATATATAAGAATATATATTTAATATTTGTTATAAATATATATATATATATATATATATAGTATATATTTGTTATAAATAATTTCTTATATGATATATAAGAATATATTTAATATATTTATTTTTTTATATATATATATAATATAAATTATATTGATAAATATAAATGTAAATAATATATATATATATATATATATATAATAAAAATATATACTGTATGTGTGTGTCTCTCTATATGTATAAAAATACATAAATAAAAAGCTTGCCCCTTTTAGACTTTATTAATTTACTAACTGCTTTTCTTCTTAAGATGAAAAACACTAACACTAGCTTCTCTAATCATCACACAATAAAATCTGCTATCATAAGCTGCAAGTTTCTCATACTTGTTGCTATGAGAAAATTAAGTCAAAACAAAAACATGTCTCCATGCTGTGCTCAAACACATACAAATTAGTGCTGCCAAATGATCAATCACAATTAATCACATCCAAAATAGGTTTTTGTTTACACGTGTGTACAGTGTGTATTTATGCACAGATAAATACACACATACCTATATATTACAAAAAATATATATAAATATATATTCATATATATATATATTGTTACATGTAAATATATTATAAATATATTTAACATCTAAAAATAACATACTTTCTGAAACTTATACATTCATGTGTGTGTGTTTAAAAATAATATATATATATATATATATATATATATATATATACACAGTACACATAAATATATTTTGTAAACAAAAACGTTTATTTTGGATGAGATTTACTACAAAAAATGGCTTAGTTTTAATAACTTAAACATTTTAAATTACAGTAAAATGCTGTAAAAAAAAATCAATATAGTTAATATTTTACAACTCTGCAAGGAACTGCTGTGAGAGACCAAAACAGAAATTTGCATCATTCTACATAAATAAAGCTAAATGACAGGACCAGGCGAGAGAGAGGAGGAAAGAGTATGGAGAGGTTCTGGTTTTCCTAACAGGAAGTTGCCTCTCTGTCTGTCTTTACTTTCCTGCGTTTGAACATACGAGAATAGCCAAGAGTTCCAGTAAATGAATACATGCCTGAACAATGTCCTGAGCATCAGGACACAAACACTGCACAGAGAAAACTAATTATTTTATTTTATATATATATATTTCAGATAGCTGCTCAGTTGCTCTAAAAAAAAGTGTACACTGTATTTCATCAACACAGCTGCCATAACTCCTGCTGGAGAACACCTTAATTCACTCGATTACAAAAGCAAACAATCTTCAGTCCTGTTAATGAGCCTTTTTTTTTCCTCCGCTTTGTGATCGTTTTGTATGGCACACTTTTCACAGAGCACCAGGCCTTTCTCCTGACCCTGGCAGATCTAACAAGCTCCACACAAATAATCAGTTTTGCCCACTAAACTGCAACGGCTATGGACCAATTAGCTCCTACTGTTACCCACAAGCAAAAAAAACCCCACTACTGCTTCAAAGAGAATGTTAAACGCAATAACACCAGTGAGAACGCACAACACAGCAGGAACTATACCAGCATTATTAAACGAAACACACACTCCCCAACAATAAAAGATGATGGTATTTTTCTTACAAAAACACAGTAAAGTGCATGTGTTTTTATTACAGTCGTGAAATACAGACATCATCTGTCACCTCCAAATAGTGTCAACTAAGTATGACTTTAACCCACAATATTCCTTTGAATCATGAAAGAAATAAAAATACGCGGCTCTTGAGGAGGACTTGAGGAGGATCAAACATGTGTCAAATGTAAATGCATCCACAATAATAACACACCCTGACAGAAATGTCTTTTGTTATGAGGGAACATAAAAAAATAATGTTATTGTTGAGAGGATACTCTGCATAACAGACCCTGTTGATTTCTATCAAACAGCCTTAATGTTTTCTAATAAACCACAGCTCTGTTATTTTCCTCTTTAAAAGCATCTATAAATGCATGTAAATAAATGGGTTTAAAATCAGATTACTGCTTCTGTGAAGGAAAATAATCCAAATTGCATTCATAACATGGCTACTTCGCTCATGTTATTGCATCATATTTGCTGAATAAAATCCAATACATGCTTCCTACTAATCCTACCTATCCGCTGAGCCAGAATACAACTATTAACTCAATTCTGTTCATATCTGAATAAATATTTTATTGTCTAATCCAAACATTTTTGACACTTGACTGCTTTTGTTACTTTGATGAGTGCATTAAAGCTGACATATAATATACATATAACAAAAACTTTATTCTAGCTTTGTGAAAAAGCATGAAGTAATTTTATTATTGATTCAAATCAGGTACTTTTTTCTGCAAATCAGCATATTTTGCTGTGTTATATGCCCAAGTACACAACTTCATGTAAAACCTGATTTACACCACGCACTCATTTATGACTAACATGGTCGCAGTTACTGGACTAATAATTAATTAAAGTGATTCATCACAACAGCAGACAACATGTCTGTCACTGAACCACACTCATAATGTCACTGAGTCAGTGAATACTTCAACTTGAACGTGCATACCTCATTTATAGACATCCAGAGTGATGTGAAACAAACCGAGACGCACTGCTACAGAAATACGCCGGTTCTGGGTTCTACTTCTGTGCTTAACCTCCGTTCAATTTGCAGGTTCTAATTCTGTCTCTGCTGTGAAAGACACCTACGCTCCTGAGGATCGCATGCATGGCATTCCTCTCCTCCGCACGTTCACTTTGCGGATCTGCAGGGATGAGAGTGAACAGCGAGTCCCAATGAGCCTGTCTCGGAACTCCCTTCTCATTCCATGCCTACCGCCCGTTCCACTAACCCATATTACGAAGAAACCTACAGATCACCCGGGTTACCAACGCGCTCCATCAAAAACTGAGACCCACTGTTTAGCACATGCACACGCTTCTATAAAGATGAACAGAACACGTTAGGGAAAACAAACCAATCTCAAGTGCTGGTTGCATGCGAGTATATATATATGGGTGTATCGAACGCACCGGAGCGCACAGCTCCGTTACGCGCTCCGGCGCACTGGAAAAAAAACAACATTCCTACACATGTGCCAAACTGAATACTGCAGTTTGAATACAGATTAAACACCCACATCATTCCCTTACCGTAAAGTCCAACAGGAACGCAGGTTTTTCAAGCGAACGGGTGGTTATGATCCGGTAGTCGGGAGCGCAGAGCGCGCCGGGCGGCTGGTGAAAGCTGACCGCTGCTGCTGGAGGAGGAGGAAACAGGAGGATTTGTGTTGATCTGCAGATTTACTCCTCTGTCAGGGGCTCACCCGCTTCTCCGGCGTTTTCCGTGTGCTCAGAGCCGCCTGGCGACCATTTCTGAAACGATACGAACAAGTGTGCGTCCAAACCACAGCCTAAACCTAATGCTGTTGTTATGACAGATACGTTGTTATTCCTCCAGGGGGCGCGCAGTGGCCCAAAATGCTGGATCACTTCATTGAAATCCATCGAAATCTAATGAATGTTTTATTATTATATTGCTTAATTATTATTTTACTTCACCCCTGCTTCTCTTTAGTTCTGCCTCTAACTTTATTGACTTTAGGTCAAGTTCTAGATTGCGTCTAAAGATCTGCTGAATCTCCCCTTTTTAGCTATTGATGCTATCTGGTCTAGTTTCAGCTCTGCATCTAGCTTCTGATTTTGTTCATGCTTTGTTTGTTCCCAGTTCTGTCTCTGTTTTGTTCTTTTGCTTCGAAGGATTTGATAAACAAATTGAAACACGAAACGCCTCATCCAGTCATCACAAACGCCTGTGATTGGTCCATCTTGGTCATCGCAAAGAAAAAAGACGCATACCACGTGATCAGTAGAGCGTTCGCGTTTCTTCGGCTGAGGTCCGAACAATAATTTGTACTTGAGCGCTTATACTAAAATATTAATTGAGACTAATTAGTGATGTGTAGAATGAACAGAAATAAAATAATTATTATTTTTAACATATTACTTACGACAATTTACGATAAGCTCCGCCCTATTATGATTCCCACTTGAATGCTGTGGGCCATTCTACACTTTAACTGTTTTCATTAGTTTTACAGCATCTGTTCAGAACACAGCAGTTATATATATGCATATATATATATATGTTTCTGAAATGCATTAAACGCAATTAAATAATCAATAACTGAAAATTCTGAAATGTTTGTATATTTATGTATGGCCTAAGTAGAAATAACGAAGTAAATAGAATAGAATAATTACAGATACAAATCAGTTTAATGGGTAATCTAATTTCTGATTTCTTTTTAGTCTACACATAATAGTGCAATAGTAAAACTACAATGTTGTTCTCTCAGATTGAATAATATTGAAGTCGCGCCATCTGCTGGTTAAAATATAATATGTTTAAATTATTTTTTTCATTATTTCATTTTAGAGTTTTGTATTTTTCTGGATTAGTAATCCACACACTGGTCCTATAAGCTCTGCTTGTAAGTTCTTTTACTTGTGGGTGTGTTGTGATATCCACGGTGATACCATATCACTGTGAATGGACTTTGGACGTCTATTAAAGCATCACACTAAAAATAAATATAGCGTTCAGGAAATGCACACCATATGTAAAATAAAAATGCTTTCTGATCATGATAAGTATATGATGTCTATGTAACCAATATAGGCAGTTTTTAAAATGTTTAAAGTTATCTAATGAGCTGAACAACATACAGGCCTAAATATTATTATTATTATTATTATTTATTATTTAACCAGCGTTTTTCTTTTCTTTGCTTTTCTTTTTACATCTTTTTCTATCACTACAAAACAGCCAACCAAATCTGCTTTAAATACATTTTGAACTAAATGAATAAGGTATATTCATGTAAAAGCAATGAAGAATATTTCTTAGATTTATGAACATTATTGCTTTTGTCATATTCATTATGACTGTAAGGGTAATAAATGTTAGCCCAAGGCCATCATTCACGTGCCCTGTGATAAAATCGTAAGGGCCTGGGAAACAGCTCCTATAACGCCGACCCTAGTTACAGCTCAGCAGTAAAGCAGGACTTCTGTCCCGTCAGAGGTTGATTTCTTGTTCTCCTCTTTCTGATCAAACCCACGTCACTCTCTTTATGATATTGTGAGCTCCAATATAAATGCCATGACAACACGAGCAGATGTCCGTGACTGTACAGACGATTACTTTATGGTTTTATTGTCCTCCTGGTGATGAGTTTCATCATGAGCCTATCTGAGATCAGTTTTCCCCACCCAAGCCCAAACCAGAGTAACAGCAGGTGCTGGTTTCAGATCAGTGACAAAGTACAATCTATACAGCAGCATTTATGACCCCAGCAGCCACCAACACCTCACCTCCTCTCAAGATCTCTCATTTTCCAGCTACAAAGCGACAGGAATCAAGGTCTGCTTGACAAGGAAACATCAGGATCTTAAAACAAAAGAGCACGGTTACACAGAAACCATGCCATCCGGGAAGAAGCTAGCGCATTTCTTGTCGAGTGCTGCTTTGTGTGCAGCTGGAGTGGCTGTTTTGGGTTATGGGATGTCGACGGATTGGGCCGATGCCGTCTTGGACTGCGCTCCAGCCGGTGGTGAATTCAATGGAAGCTCCACTCTCACAACTGGCCTTTTCAATGGCACAGAAACCAAAATCAGGTGCCCCAGGATTGACTCACCAGGAAAAGAAGTGAACGGTGAGGCTTAAACTCATTTTCTACATGCAATTTGACATAATATATGTTACGTAATTTATTGTTTATTGAATCATTTTATGCGAAATGTATAAAACTTAGTTTGACAATAGCTGTCACTGGGATGATGCCTCTTCCAAAGGAACAACTATATAAGGTTAAGACACTACTGTAGGTATTAAAATTAACCTTTAAGGTTCCTATATGCAAGTATGTACCTCTTGAAAGGGTAGCACACATGTGACAACTTTACCTTTTTTTCTGTTCAACATATTGTGGTTGAGAAATGTGATTGGAAAGTGATTCTCTACATCTGTATGAACTATAGGAGAACTGACGTAATACATCCACTAAAAACTTTAACAGACATTGAGTTAAAACTAATGAGGAAAAAATCCTACAGCATCTGAATAGTTATTATCTGTTTTGATATAAATGCATTAACATATTTTTAAATGCAGTTTAAATGCAGTCTACTGTTTATGATATTAATACTAAGAAGCCCAATAAAAATAAATAAAAAGCTAGAACTAAGATGACCTTTGGACTCTGTAGGAGTTTGAACCACCATTCCATAAAAATCCCTTTTTATGTCTGGAATTCGTCAAAGGTCGTGTCATTTCATGTCAAATGACATCTTTCATGTAAAAACATGAATAAAATACGATGTTTCAAGCAATGAACTCATACAAAACTGCATATTATCCTTCTCTTAGTGTTCAACCGTCTGGCAAAATTTGCAAACGCTCCGATCATCCTGCACGGCCTGGTTGTCATCCTGTTGGCTCTGGCTCTCTTGGGGTCTGCAGGCAGTATTCTGGTCACACTGTACAACAGCTTCAGTAACCCCTATCAGACATACATGGGACCGATGGGGCTGTACACATGCAGCGGACTCAGTGGTGAGCAAACACTCTCTCTCACCAAGACATTTGAATCTCAAACACTGTTTGGCTTGCATTTTCATTTAAATTCTTCATTTGACTCTTTTTAAATGTCTAAAACCTTGGCTAAAGGTTTGAATGATGGTGACAGTCATCCGTTCTTTGGGCAAAATTGTGATCACATTGACTGAGATAAACTGCATGCGAAAACCAATCCAATACTGTATGGAAACCTGTTTCCACCATGGAATATAAAAACTATAAAAGGATAACTCCAAGTTTCTGCTTCACAATTCAAACTGAATTCAAAATTGTGAGATTCAAATTACTTCGCATATTTTGCAACTCTGACTTTATAGCTCACAATTCTGTGAGATAATGTGGATTTTTTTTTCACCACAGATTCTTATAGAACTTTTTAAATACATAAAACTCCCAATTAAATTAAAAATTCTAAATGATCAATTTAAGTTTATATTCCGCAATTCTAAGTTTATATAAGGAAAAAAAAAATTACAATTGCAAAAAGTAAATCAGAACTGAAATATATAAATTGCAATTCTGAAGATAAAAATGAATTATGATATATTATGATATAAACTTCATATTCTGCTAGTCAAACTTTTTTTCTAAAGAATTGTGAATTATAAACTCTGAATTTATATCTAGCGCACTAAACTTTGATTGTGAGCATTTGGACTTTATTTCCAAAAAACTGTAAGTTTCGGATTATCTCATTATCATATCACAATAAATTCTGACTTTATATCTTTATTAATTCTGAGAATTGTCAGAATTGTGATATTTGTTTTTCTTTCAATTCCGATTGTAAATATAATTCTGACTTTGTCTTATTTTTTCTAGTTTTCCTATTTTATTTTTTTTTTTTCAAATACTTTTTCTTCAGATTTACAAAAAAAAAGGAAGAACGGTGAGATATAAACTAAAAAATCAGAATTCTGACCACATTTTTCTTTCAGTTCCAAGTTTATACCTCACAATTCTGAACTAACCTCTTGCATTTCTAAGTAAAATATATTTCGCTCTCATGCCAGAAAAAGGCTCCCCATGCAGATTTTGCTCCTGTTCAAGTTGCTCCCCTGAGTTCAGTCCATCATACATCTACTCTAATATAGTTAAAAGGACCTGTTTTTGTGTTGGAAAGATTACTAATGTGTCTTATCTCTTGTCTAGTATGTGTGTCCACCCTGGCGCTGATTCTGTACGTGTCAAACATCTACCTGGGCGAGATGTTGCAGACGCTGGTGAAAGCAGAAGCCAAAGTGGATTTGAAGAATCCACGAATTACCCTAAGGGTAGGGTTCTTCCTGCTGATCCCGTACATCGCCACTAACTTGCTGGCCATCCTCGTAGTCTATCTGTACGTCCACGCTGCATACACTCGCCGCAAAGAGCAGGAGAAACCAACGGAGGATGCACCTAAAGAGATCATGATGTACTAAAGGAAAACATCTGTTCAACAGGCAATGATTTTCAGACTGGAGCTGATCTGAGTCCTTACATAAGAAACTGACACATTAACTGTGAAGTGCATTGCAAAACTGAACTTATCTGAATTCTGATATTGGTCATAGGCTATATACATACATACTTAAGTCTCACTTTAAAAAACTGCATTTGATAAGAGTGTCTCAGATGCTTTTTGTGTTTGTGTTTCGTTAGCTGTTTTGCTTGTTCTGCTGCTTTAAAATAAATGCCACTTGTTTTGATATTTTATCCAAAGCATGTTTTAAGTGTGACTTGAGTGTTTAAGTATTTTTATTGGCCACTAAAATATTTTATTGCACTTATGTTTAAGAACAATAACATCATAATATTGTAAAAACGTTTCATAAATGTCATTTATTTGTCTTTTCTACTAAGAACCTAAAAATTATGTGCATGAAATGTAACTGGTTAATAAAACTTTTATTTAAATCTTTCAGTTCTTCTAGACTGTAATACTTTTTTGCATATTTTATTGCAGAGATGGGAAAATATTTAGCTCTTACACTATTTATCTGCTTATGCATCAAATATAATATATGAGGAAAAACTGTCTAATTGGCTGGGGGTTTTTTTTATAATAAACTGTCAATATATTACAATTCCACTGTTTCATACATTCTTTAAATAGCATGTAAATATTACTGCAATTATTTATTATAATAATACATCTTTTTAAAGGGATGATGATTCTGTTTACTATATATATATATATATATATATATATTTAAACTGAGCTTAAAAATATTTTAATCTTAAAATAAGTGCAAAACAATATTGCTCACTCACTGATTTACGGTATTAAACATTTTAAAACCTGACTAATAAAATGTAATGGCTCACTAAATTACATTGATGGCTTATAATATAAGCGATTGTATCTATTATAGGACTGTCAGGTCATGGTGAGTCACCGTATGACGTCATTTTCCATAATCACTGCATTAGATGAACCTTCGGCCCCTGGAAAATAGTTAATTATTCATTAATATAACCTGCAGGAGTGTGATCTGACCTTCATTCAGCAGAGGGCAGCAGCAATGTGTTTATCAAGCTCTCTACTGCCACCCTACAGAGAACAAAATCTTTCTTCATTTTAAATGAAAAGACTGCATTTTCAAAGTACTATTATATAAGTATATAGAAGTAGCTATTGTATGATACAAAATCCCCTTAGAGTATTTCAGGGTTTTCACATATCACCGTGAGGTATGGTTGCTTGCATACCATAGCAGGTTATTACTGTTGTTTAAAATTAAAACTTAAAAAAAACAACAACAACAAAAATAATAAATAAATAAATATACATACATACATATGTATATATATATTAATGAATTATTACATATCATTATTTTTGTTTACTCAGTTTTGAATTTTGCATTCAAATGGGCCAAAATATGGAAGTATTAAAATAACTACACTTGAATTGACAAGAATGTCATTTATTTATTATATATAAATGAGTAAGTAAAGAAATAACAAAATAACACAAAATACTAATGTATTTAAAATAGTCATTATAGATTAATATATTGCAAATAATAAAAATATACAACATATAAATAAATAAATAAATCAACATTTGTGCTAAATGTACTGGTTTGGATGACTTCAAATGGTTAAAATAAAAATCTAAAGTTTAAAAATGAAAACAAAATTATTTCTGAGATAATTTGTGACTTCTAAATTAAGGAAGTCACATTAACCTCAGAGACTATGACTTTGTGAGCATAGTCATATTTATAATAATGACAAAAATTCAACAAAATTACAGACGTTAGAGGGAAAACAGAAAACATCTTTCAAAAAAAGTATAACAATATATCAATAATTTTTCACTTAAAATAAAATTGTGTGTAAACTGTATATAAAACATATTTGTATATATGTATTAAAAGCTTTGCCTTGACATTCAAAACTAAACTCCACTGATCATCTTTGAGGTGTTTCTAACTGATTTCACCTGTTTTAAATTCAGTTGATTGGATGTGATTTGGAAAGGTACACACCTGTGTTGTACTGCTATTCAACCGAAATTATAGAATTTCACTGTTTGAATGATTTTCTTCATTGAACTAATCACTTCTTTAAAAAAAATGAATGAACACAAATATGCACAATAAATAACAGATAATAAAATCATATGTTCATGTACAGCTAATGATTCTCAGGAGTGCATTTCAGGGAATTTTGACTAAACTATCCCCCTCCAAATCATCAGAAATTTGAGCTGACGCCGCAGACATACTCAACCTCGCTCTGAACTCGACCTGATTCAACACGTACTCACCTGGTCCACATTAGACCTTTTGACATAAACCATCTCAACTAAAGCTTTAAATATGAAGCTATCGGCTGTCAACACCAGCTCTATTCATAACCCTGAACCTCTGAGAGACTCCACGACTGATTTAAACTCTCAAAAACATTTAACACTGATGTATCAAGGTTACACTAAATAACTAACTATATAATATATTCACACAAAAACTGTGATGCAACACATTCATATGCACTGTACTGTACGTGTGCCCTAAAGAACCCTTTTACCTGATTTAACCCATAAAAATTACATTTGTTGTTATAAATGAATGCATTTAGTTAAATATTACTTGAGATGATACCATTTCTAGGTTACTATTTTCTTCAGTAGTCAAATTCTAAATATTTTTATAACATATTTCTGATGTTTACATGTCTATTTTGTGTAAACAAAGAGCTAAAGATTTAATAACATTTTCAATGTTTTCAAAAGATATATTAATTTTTGGACAAAATGTACTTAAAATAATGTTTATGAATATTCTGATAACTTTATTAATATGTGATATACTTTCTCATAACGCTGAGAGAAAACGTCTTGGAATGTCTTATGATCTTAACATTCCTTATTTGTAAACATTCTAAACATGACATCAAACACTGACATTTGAACATTCTTAGAGTGTTACAAATAAACATTCAAATAACGTTACAATTTGCCTGAAAATAAAGTTAGTGGAATACTGTTTTGAAAAGTTATAATCATGACAAGACAACTGGATATTTAAAAGTTTGAAATGAAAACAAAATTATATCTGAAATAATTTGTGACTTCTAAATTAAGAGAGAAATGAACTGGATATTTAAACATTTTAGAAACATTAAAACCATGTTCTCACAAGGTTTTTATAACTAAAATTTGCTATCTGGAATATTAAAACACTATATAAAATGACTTTCCTATGTATAAATGTAACAGTATCACTAATTCAGAAGTCTAGTAACTCTCTGGTCTGATGTTTTGTCTTTTTCGATACATCAAAGCAAATCAAATGAAATAGAACTGAAATGATATGAATCACAGCGGGTGTCAGTTTACCGTCTTTGTGGGGATTATGTGGACGCTCACGCGTAACATTTCTCAAATGCTGGACTTCAATGGGAATCTCTCAGAGGCGTTTGGTATGCAAACACAGAGTGAATTACATCAGGAATGGAGGATTATCTCTTCTCCTTTATTCAGGCCTTTCTCTGGCTGTCTCTGAGTCTCAGTCAGCGGACAGACTCCTGAGTTCGGGTCACTCGGAGGGTGTGAGTGGATTAAGGAAAGACCCTCTGTAGTTCTGAAACACAATTCCCCCCTAAACCTGTATCAGAGAGGTAACACACACACACACACCTGTGCCTGCAGGGCATATACACACAAACACACACACACGCACGCACACACACGTTGGTTTTTGTGATTTATGGGGACTCTCAATAGGCGTAATGGTTTTTATACTGTACAGACTGTATGTGGTATTGCCCTACACTGACCCTACACCTACCCCTTACAGGAAACTGTGTTCATTTTTAGATTTTCAAAACAACACAATTTAGTATATTTTTTAAGCCTTTTGAATTATGGGGACACTGAAAATGTCCTTAAAAAACCCTTACATATTGTAATACCTATGTCATACCCATGTCATTATACACATTTGTGTCTTCATAAACGCGCACGCACACAAACATACACAATGTATGAATGTTATTGCATAAAAAAAGATACATTTTTTTTCATGATCATTTCTCTGAACTTAATTTATGCCCAGCATTATTGAAGTAAATAGAGCTTTTGTGATTTTTAATGGATGCAAAGTCATTTCTCCCTTAATTTAGATGCTGCACAAACATTAAGTCACAAATTATTTCAGTAATAATTTTGTCTCCAGATTTATATTTTTTACCATTTGAGGTCATCCTCATATTTGTTTATTTTTTGTATATTTTTTATTATTTGCAATATGTTCATCTATAATGCCAAGTATTTTATTTGTGTTATTTATTTACTATATATATATATATATATATATATAATAAAAAAAATTAAAAAATGAAATTCTTGTCATTACACATATGTATATATAATATTATACACAAATAATGAATAAATATTTTGTTTAATTAAAACATAATAATATAATAATAAATAAATACATAATAAATTAAATAAATGTTAAGGCTTAACTTATATTTATGATGCTCAAACCTTAGCTAAGGGGCTCTGTTCCACTGAACATAAAAAACGATGACAAGAACATGCTGATGCCAAATCCATACGAATGTTTTGGCCACCATACACACACATTCATAATCCAACATCCTAAACCTTGCACCCTGAGCAAGATTTACACCATGAGAGTGAGAAGTGATCTGAAACGGGGATTCCTATTCACACACTGGCCTGGATGCGGCGGAGACAGGCAGGAACCAGCGCTTATCTCTGCCATTAATCTTCATTTGTCAGAGAGGGCAGAGCATGAAGGGGTGGAGAGAAGGAGGGAGTGAGGAGAGAGGGAGAGAAGAGAATAATTACACCCTTGCTGCTCCATTATGGTGTCATTCTTCAGTTAACATCAGATAAGATCACACCTCAAGCTATTTCTCCACTTTAGCCTGCTCTTTCTCTCACAAACACCTGAGCAGACTGACAGAGAGAGCGGCTGTGCTCCTATTCAGCTGTCTACTGCCTACACAGGCAACTGTCTGCTAAGACAACATCTTAATTCAACTGGCACTTAAGGGACTAGATCACAACTGGTTTCAATAAAACTGCCATGTTGCTAAGCTAATAAAACAATGCTTTATGATTGATGATCTTTAAGTATATAATGTACATTATATACTTAAATATAGAAATCATAGAATTTATAGAAATCAACAATGAACATTATTATAGATGTCATAATAAAAATGATTATTAATATATTAATTTTTTATAAAATCAATAAATTCCTAAAATCTAAGACAAATATTGCAATTTATATATATTTAGCATATTTCTTTATTTGTATATTTTGTATATATCACATTTTAAGACTTTACATTCCTATTTCCTTTTTGATGTTTTGTTTTTGTCTATAAATGATGCAATTCATTCTGTCTTTGCAGTGAAGATGGATATGAAACAACGTGAAGCATCAACATTGCGAATGCACTTATGCTCTCTAGCTAGGCAGCTCACCAGGATTTGAAACAAACCCCGTTTCTCACACTGACGACCTTCAAAAATGCTCACGACTGGAGGAGCTGGAAGTTAACCTGTCAAACTCCACCTATTCACCAATCTCCACCGCACATCTCAGCTTATCTTCACTATGATTAAGTGTACATCTGACCCCAGATCAGCGTCACGAGGCATGATATGTCAGAGCCACAGGTTGACTGGTGCAATCACAGGTTAATCTGTTCTAGTTAAGAGCTGTTGTCCCCTTCGGCAGGCCGCGAGTGCAGAGGACGCCATACTGACGTCTGCTGTGATGGATGAAGAGTCCGAGACACTTTCTCTGAGCTCAGCTCTTAACTGACCATTTGATGGATCTAGCCTCTGACTGCACAAGTCAAAAAAGTTCCATGACAGGACAATATCATACTGCCCTCCAGTGGCACAGTTCTTACGGTTTATACTGTAATAGCACACAGCCCGAGGGGCTGCTAATGAGAGCCAATGGATCTACAAATGAACAGTCATAAAACTGTCAAGAGGATAAACAGGCAATTATCTGGGCTGACTTTACTTCTGTTTCTCTACACAAGTTGTGCTCTATCTATGTATTTATCCATCCAAAATAAAAAAAAAATGATTTAAAAAAAGTTTGACCTAGTATCTATCTATCGATTGCAATTTAGAATCCTGCTCGCTACACAAATTTAAGTAAAATAAGAAAACAAAACAAAGTCAATTACAGTTTTTCTCAGTGGCTTTGGTGCATTTCTCTCAACACTATTTAAATTTGCACAACAGTTAATGCATTTCTCAAAACTATTAGAACAAACTGCGAAAACTAGTTGATGACCTGCAAAAGCGTGTCACTTGCTCAAAATGGATAGCTCATTCCTCAAAAGCAAGTATTCATGTCAA
>JAUMHQ010000069.1:17538155-17562258 GCA_032361165.1 Enteromius paludinosus
ATAATTATATTAATTAATTAATATAATTTTTTTTAAGATACTAAAATGTAGCCACACATTTTTTATTAATATATTATTATTATATCTAAAATATTAGACATTTATGTCATATTTAAGTATAATATATTTAGAAATATATTTACGATCCTGCAGTGTCACTAATCACATATAAATAAGTTGAATCAAATGTGAAAATTATTCAAAATGAATCATATAAATCTATATGGACAAGCTTTAACTCAATCTTAGTTTGAAATGCAATTTCCATGAATGTTACCTGACAATAAATACATATTAAAATATTTTAACTTTTACACTTTATAAATATTTATGGAATTATTTTTTTAAATTGTAATATATCATTTGAATTTTAACAGATACTAATAAAAAAACTATGCATCGTATGACATATTTTATTAAAATATATCACAATATCATATTACATCATTTTGAACAATGTAACTAAAGCATTTTTTATATTTTAACATTTTAATCTAAGGTAAAATTATGTATTATCATTATTCATACAAATCTGTTTCTCTTAAATGGAGAAACTCCAACGTAGCTTTTCTTAAAATGCCAACAAGGATTTCAGCTTCAGTTAAACCACTAGTTACAGAAGCAGCACATTAGAAAGAAATTCCATCATATGGGTTGTAAACCCTTGTATCAAAGAGTGTGGATTCCACTGAATTGCTGTCATTGCAGATTTGCATTCATTTTACATTCAAATTTGGGGCTAGAGGCCCCGGCAATCCAAGCCCTCCAAACAAGCCCAGGCCTGAACCCCTCCAGCGCTTTCCTCCAGAGTCTCCGAGCTGGTAGACGTGCCCTGGCCCACCGCCCTCGGAGACACGCGGGACAGTGGACCTGCTGGGAACAGACAGACAGCCAGTCTCTGACCTCCCCCGAACAGGCCGTCCAGCACTCCATTGATCCATTACTGCAGGCAGCTAACTGCATTTACATAGTGATCAGATAGTGACGCCTCTCTTTGAGTTGCATCAGGGCAGAGGGCAGGGTAATGACGGGTAATAATTACTCCATTTAGTGAAGGAGGGACAGAGACACTGCTTAAGAATACAGCGCTGTTAGATCTGTCAACATGCAACTCTAAATCAGCTGATGTTCATTTATGAAGAATCCATTTCGGCTGTGAAAAAATGCCTTTAGTTTTAAAAGTTTTTTTTTTTTTTTGCTTTTACATTGTCTCATATCTACTTAGAAAAAAACCTAAAATAAATGACAGATTAAGTGTAAATAATAATTAAATGAAAATAATAAAAATAATAATAATAAAAAAATAATTTGATGGTGTTTGGTTATGTTTGGTCAGTTTACTGTCATAAATGAAGATACTTTTTTGCAAAGTAATTCAGAGTACCTGAAGATATTTTTCTTGGAAACTGAACCTTTAAAATCACACTATGCACTACGTAACATTAGAGTGGAATATAACCATCAATGGTTATTATAGTCAGCTGAAATAAAAACATTTTGTTACGTAATTTATTATTTTTAAATGGTAACTTAAAATATGTAAATACATAAATAAATACCTTTAATTTTAGCTAGTTGCCAAGGAATCATTTCTCATTTTTATTTAGCCCTTTTACTAAAATAACTAAAACTGAAAAAAAAAAAATAAGAATCCTAAAACATAATCAAATTAGAACAAAAATATATACTTACTTTAATTAAAATGAAGAAATAAAAACCCGATTAATTATTCAAACTAATCAAATTACCCAAATATATGACTACACCAAAACTCTTTTTACCAAACATTATACTTGTGCATTCATGTAAAAAAATTAATGAATTGGGGATTCATTTTATCCAAATTAAGGAGATCTATCTACCTGCCCACTGACCTATCTATCTGACATGCCTTGACTTTGGACAGACCTGTCATTAAAAGTCCTCGGTCAGTCTTAATGGTCTACAGAACGAAATGAGCTGCAGTCTAACTGGCCTCTGGTTCGAGCTGAATTTTGATGAGCTGGATCTGGATTTCTGTCAGGTAGCTCACAGTGGGGATGAGCAGAGTGAAAGACTGAAGCGCGTTGTCAATGGTGTCGCTGACCCGCAGGATGAATGTTTGGTTAGGCTTAACCTGCTGAGAAGCAGCAGGGGTTAAAACAACTACAAGACCTTAAAAGATCTCTCCCATGTCATCCTCAAAGGAACGAGAGCACAGCTGGGCCTCAATGACACAAACACACTCACACATGTACAGAGATATCTGACTTGTGGGCCAAAACATGGTGAACCGAATATACGATTTTAATGTAACAAAGATGCACTCCTGCTGTCAAAAAGTATATAGGCAGCATAATTTGTCTGCCTTAGAAGAGACCTTGTTTTGGCATCCTATAATGTACACATGAGGAAAGTTTCTTTCACTAGTGTTAAATACACTGCTCAAAAAATTTAAGGGAACATTTAAACAACACAATATAACTCCAAGTCAATTGACAGTTCTGTGAAATCAAACTGCCTAGGAAGCAACACTGACTGAAAAATCAATTTCACATGCTGTTGTGGAAATGGAACAGACGACAGGTGGAAATTATAGGCAATTAGCAAGACACCCCCAATAAAGGATTGCTTCTGCAGGTGGTGACCACAGACCACTTCTCAGTTTCTATGCTTTCTGGCTGATGTTTTGGTCACTTTTGAATGCTGGTGGTGCTTTCACTCTAGTGGAAGCATGAGATGGAGTCTACAACCCACACAAGAGGCTCAGGTTTGCAAGAGAACACCATGATTGGCAAGATCTCACTGGTGCCCTGTGAGATCGTTCTGCTGCCTGCAACATCCTCCAGCATTAACGGTTTGGCAGTGGGTCAGTAATGGTGTGGGGAGGCATGTCTTTGGAGGGCCGCACAGCCCTTCATGTGCTCGCCAGAGGTAGCCTGACTGAAGTACCGAGATGAGATCCTCAGACCCCTTGTGAGACCATATGCCGGTGCGGTTGGCCTTGGGTTCCTCCTAATGCAAGACAATGCTAGACCTTGTGTGGCTGGAGTGTGTCAGCAATTCCTGCAAGACGAAGGTGTTGATGCTATGGACTGGCCGTCCGTTCCCCAGACCTGAATCCAATTCAGCACATCTGGGACAGCATGTCTCGCTCCATCCACCAACACCATGTTGCACCACACACTGTCTAGATTTTGGCGGATGCTTTAGCCCAGGTCTGGGAGGAGATCCCTCAGGAGAACACCTGTCACCTTATCAGGAGCATGCCCAGGCATTATAGGGAGGTCATACAGGCTCATGGAAGCCACACACACTACACTCCAGAACTCCATGGGTTAATAAATTTGATTTCCGTTGATCATTTTTGTGATCTAGGATGTAAAATTTTAGTCTTCCCTTTATTTTTTGAGCAGTGTATATATATACACATAAAAATATATAAATCTCATTACAAATGCAAAATTACCTAATATATCATGTTTACACAACATAATATTGTATCATGTGTCTATGATCACATTGTTATCTAAAACTAAAAGTATAATAAACAGTTTTAATTAATTGAATATATATATATATATATATATATATATATGAAACAGAAATAGAATTAGTTCCATGGCTACTAAAGCAAAATTTTATATTACATTAAATGATACAATGACAAAAGCACATAACAAAATTACAATTAATGTAAAGCACTAAAATTGCTAGATTTAAAACTAAAATATAAATATTAAAGGTAAAACAATAATAAAGTAATATAAATTAAAAAGCACGAAATTATCAGAATTAAAAACAAACAAAACTGAAATATAAATATTCAAGCTAAAAAATAAATAAAATAATACAAAAGCACAAAAAATATTAAAACAAACTAAAAGTTAAACTGAAAAATATTTTTAAATAAAAGAAAATTCAAAACATAAATAAGTACTATATTCGCATATAAATATATTACTAAAACAACAGAGTGCAGCACACCAATAGTCATTTATGAGGTTCCTGTTGTTCATTTAGGAAGCACTTAGAAGGCAGCTGTCTATGTAGGCTAGATTATTATGTGTGTGTGTTGATGTCAAAGCAGTCCAACAAAATAAACAATGATCATTCTGTTATTCTATCATATTTTTATCAGAAGAGAAGCACCATAGGTTGGAAAATAAAGTGCATCTGTATATCTTAGCATACTAGAAACACTGGTTCTTTGAAAAACACCAGTACACTATTATAAGTCCCTTTATGAGGAGCTGCAAACCTAGATCTCTTTAGTTTGGCTTGAGACGTCTGTAAGCTGTTTTATGTGGATTTGTGTTGATAATCATACCCCAGTTGGTTCTTTAAGACAACAGCTGAGAATGCTATAGTCGTCTCTTTCTCTTCCACATTATACATCATCCCTCTCCATGTCTGATCTTCCTGTAAACCTTCACACTCAGTACTATCTGAAGCGTCTGTGAACCGAGAGTCAGCCGGTGTGTAACGCTTCTGTCTGGGCTGCTAAAACAGGCGGCTCGTCAAAGCTGAGTCTGGCCCATTTGAAGCGAGGGCATGCGAAACGTTCATGGGATGAGCTGTCAACATGACCCATCTCTCGCTCACGGCTCATTCACTCGCCCGATATGATGTCATGGGAATGGAATGTGGTCACATGAAAATATCCTGTCCAGAATTGCAGGAAATTGTGTTGTTTTGTGTACAACCATTACAACACATGCAACAGTGGCATATGTGTTGAATACACAAATGTGTGTATTTAACCCATGGTTTGCATTTAGCATTCACATGATTGTTAATGTTTTTCTGTTTCACAATATGTGACTGTAACACGCTGTGCAGTTCACGAGATGCTCTGTAATCTCATATAGTAAGTTTGCCATGCATGACACACAACAATGCAGAGATAAATGCACTTATTTTCTTGTTTTTTTTTCATATTTAACCCAAAGTCAAAATGAAATAAATTATAAAAATTATTTAAAAAAAATAAGAACAAGGAAGAGAACATTATTTACATTAAAACTACATTTTTAATTATGCTCTAAAATAAGTTATATAACCTAACCCTAACCCAACCTAACCCTAACACTTTAGTTCTACCATTTAGTTCTATTTTAAATGAACTCCCTTTTAAATGTTTATTCATCAAAGAATCTTGAAAAATAATAATAAAATGAATTAAAGCTTTTACAAAACTATTGAACAGCACAACTGTTTTCAAGAATAATCATAAGACATTTTCTGTGCAGAAAATAAGAATATTAGACTGATTTCTAAAAGATCACGTGACACTAAAGACACTAAAAATCATAGGAATTAACTACATTTTTCAAGTAGAAATAGCTACTAAATAGTTTCTATTTTAATATGTAAACATTAGTAATAAAATACTGAAGTATGTGCATGCAAACGGCATTATTATTATTATTATTGGTTCCTTTAAACAGGACTCAAATGTAAAAATAGCCTTAAAATAGAACCATGTTCACTTCCAGAATTTCGTTCCTCCTGAAATTCAGCAAGCCCTTTGATGTCGACCACAGGAGGATCTTCACCAAACATATAATAATGAGTGTTATGAGGATGAGCACCTTATCACAGTAATTCACAGAGGGAGTGAGGGGGTCACTCTCTCATTTAAAGCTCTTTCTTCTCTTCTTTAGATTGATAGTGGATTCCTCTGAAGTCCAGCCCAGCCTTGAAGTGCAGGCTGGCTTAGTCCCGAACACAAGGGGTGTGGTGTGGTAGAAGCATGTCTGGCCTCTTTTGAAAGGGTATCACTTAGTCCCCTCAGCAATGGATCATCTGAGGCTTACACAGGCCTGCAGAGGACACGACACTCTCAGACTGATGCATGGCATTAGAGAAAGCTTTGGGGGTGGAGGTCTTATACCTGTTTAGAAGAGCACTGGAATGCAGTTAAGACAATGACAACATGCCATTTATGTGCGTCTGTATTCCTACTTAACTATGTTTTGGGGACAAATCTGTACCAAAACTAAGCTAAACCTGACAAAATCCCGCTATTTTGGCCAATGTCCTCATATATAAAAGTAGTACAAAAATAAAGATAAAAAAGGGGGAAAAAATTATATCCTGTCCTTTTCTATAAATTCAAGATTTTATTGTACACGAGTTGTAAGTCTATTCTCACAAAGATTCAGATTTTTTGTCTTCACAAGATGTTAACTGATGGACTGGAGTTGTCTGGATTACTTCTGGATTATTGTGATGCTTTTGTCAGCTGTTTGGACTCTCATTCTGACGGCACCCATTGCCCACTGAGCAAGTGATGTAATGCTAAATTTCTTTACATCTTGGCCTGAGGGGTAAACTATCAGCATTTTCTTTTCTTTTGTTTTGCTGAACTATTTCATCACCAAATAAGACCGTATTGTAAAGGGTCAACGAAAAGTAACAGGCCTTGGCTATCATGCATCACTCAATACATCATGTTCTCATCACAAAATATGGCAAATGATTACAAAATATATAACAGAGTGAACGATTTCTCTCACAACTGTAGAAATTCTCATCACAATCAAACAAAAAAAAACGGTCTTCCACAGCAGAATGCTGAAGAGCTCAGCATGAGGGTGTGAAAATACCTTGAAACGCCTTTACAATGCCATTTTTTCCATCACTGATGCACGCAGTATTTCCCAGTAGCTATATATCAGTCCCATCACACACTAATATTCCCAACACAGTGGCTGAAACCTCCCTAAATCATTTTGCATGTCAAGTGCTGACAGCTCAGAGAGCTTATACTGGTCTGGCTCTGTATAAACGCATCCATATGGAGGCTGCTGGGCCGATCTCATGCCATTATCAGCCCATACATTACCTCTTTTATGGGCTCAGTAAGGAATCTGATGAAACCACACCAGAGTCATGCCAGTAGATGAGCATTATCCTCAGATATCAAATGTATGCTTCATGTTTTTTTACAGAGCTGCGAGGAGCCCGATGTTCCCAGCAGCGTGTTGCGGCCTTAAATATTTAACTTCCTCCAGAGATCTCGCAGCGATATGAGATATTAGCCTCCTAATTCCTGCTGACTGGTACAAGCAGATGTTGAACGTCAGGTTGAATGAAGACAGAATAAGTGTCTGAACTATCATGTTCTCCAGGTCAGACAGGGTTGGTTTTCATACCGCGCGTTCGGTTGGTGATAAAGCTGGGTTACGAGGCTGGACATGTTGCCCAGGATCCAGACGCAACATTTATAGGTTTGACAGTGATGAACAGACCGTAGGATGACTGAACCATCACTACTGTAAGTTATGGGTCTGTTTTGATAGAGCTGACTGGGCAGTAATGGTATCAAGTTCATGCAGCAAACGCAAAATAAAATGGTCAAGTCAGGTCTTTCCAATGAGGTCATGGACGCTTACGCAGATTTGATTCTTTATAAAGTTTAGTTTTACTCAAGTTTATCAATTATTTATCATCTACATCAAAGTGATTGACTTTGGTAATTTGCATTTTTCTTAGTGTCAGTTTTCCTGACCGCTGATATGCAGTACCAAAGGTTGGACAAACTTGAATGGATGTATGGTTTTATATCTAATGGCATACGCTTATATGATTCAGATTGCATGAATTTCATTATTAAACATTTTCAAATTATTTTATTACAGTATTTGTTTATATAAAATATTACATTACAGGAATATGTGTGTGTGTGTGTGTGTGTTTAAATATCTAACAATTGGAAACATATTTAAAGAGTTAAATTAAAAATCAAACCAATTAAAACATTTTAATACATATAAAACATTTAAGCATAAAACATTTAAATCTACAGACACACACACACTTTTTGCCCAATTTTCGATTGAATTAAATTAATTCATACTTTATTATTCTTAAATATAGAACGTAGTCAAAACATCAAAACATTACATTTAATTGATAGACTTTCTATGAAGGCAAGTTAACAGGTTTAATTCACATTATCCTAAAGTCTTGAACTAGGACATACTTTTTCCTGTTCTTGTGCCCCCCGAACAGGTAAAAGCATCTGTTGGCTAATGGCAATGGTGTTTCACACGTCCCAGAGTGCAACACTATCCTCCAGTTACTCATCAGTTTGGTCTCAATCTGTGAGTTGCTGAGTGACTGCACTTCCCCAGGAGTCGTGTTATCAGTAACTCGACTCCTCACACTCTGTTTATCTTTACAAACCCACGTTTAGTGCCTGATCTCTGAACTATTTGAAAATTAAAAAGCATGAAGCCACACAAACAGTAATATTTTGCACATCCTTCCAGCAATGTATAGAGACTGTAAATGCATTGATTTGAATGAACCGGTGCATGATTTAAAAACCCCTCACCTTACATAACGTCTTTTCCCGGGATTCTTGGACAAGGATTAGGTGTCAGATGTCAGATGTCAGAAGAAAGTGATATTTCCTCTTCCTGCTCTGGGAAAACAGGATTAGATTAGATTAGATCAGATTATCAGATTGGATTAGATTAGAATCTTAGTCAAACCTCAACAGTGTGTGTTTTGATGAAGCTCTAGTTTAGCAAAGTTTAAACCTCGGACTATGGTTTTTGTCCTCACGGGAGGACTAGAAGAACATTAGGACACTTTGAGACCCCCACAGAGAGGCATGCTGACCAATCCCTGCCCCAGGGCATCCTCACCTCACATACAGGTGGCTGGCACCTGGGAGATGGGAAAGGTGAAGGGTGAGGGCCCCCAGGGGCCTCACAGTCAGTCTGGACCTTCAGCAACGGGGCAACACCTTCAGCATGTGAGTCCATCTGAAAATATTCAAGATTAAATGTAAAGGTCAAGAAAAAAAAAAGAAAAGAAAAGGCTATGCATAAATTCTGACCACTTATGTTGTCTTTTAAATGCAAGAATAAAAAAATATCAAACAATATCAGAAATTATCAAATGCACCAATAACTATCAAAATAGCAAAAAGAAGAAGATGTTGATTTCCAACAATTTAACATGGTTATTGGCAAGAAAAATAGAATTCAGTTAAATCTTATTTGTTTGTTTATGAATGAATAAATGATAAAACGCCCTAAGCTGTTACATTAACTGGGGTAAGTTGTCACAGTGCAATCTCCAATTTAAGAGATTATTTTAACAAAATTTAGCAGCAAATAATAAATATATAAGTTAGCTTTACAACGACGAGCCTTTCAGTTAATATCGATTGTCATTATAGTAACTTGCAAGACACAGCTAGCCCAGGTCGAGTTTTAGAGTAGAGAACAGAATCACCATAATCTGCGTCTTTGATTGATGTTGTCACGAAATCATGAAGTAAGTAAAGTTAAGCCTACCTGTATGGACATGCTGTAGCCTAAACTTTCTTTATGTCACATTAGCATTAGCGAATTCACATTGCAGTTTTAGCATCGGCTGTCGTAAGGTAGCCTATCGATGATGACGTCGGTATCACTCTGTAACACGTGAAGAGGGTGCAGTTTGCACAATAATTCATGCAAATGGACAGAAACCAGCGATTATGAGGAGGAATAAACGCGAAGAGACCGTTGTTTGTTAGGGGAAATTCTTTGTTTTTTAAAAAACAAGAAGGTTATCACATGAGAAAACTTTTGATCAATTTTAACACGCATAACATGAAAATAAATTGCTTAAATATTGATTATATGATCTTAAGAAGTGCTTACATCACTCTTGAGAGATATAAATTTTTTAATTACATTTTTAATTAAAATTTTAATTTTAATTTTTGTTGTCTAAATTAAGATTGTTAAAAGTTTTATCACCTTAGACATTTTTATTTATGCTTGACCCCTATACTATAGTGTTTTATAAATCAATAAGGCTAATTTCTTGTCATTTGGTCTTATTTATGTCCATTGCAACTGCATTGTCTTCTCCCCACGGATATATTGTCACTATGAGAATCTACCCTGCTACACTGGAACAACAATGCCCTTTGTTAGAATAAAGGCTCAAGGAGGGAAATGCGCTTTGAGTGCTTTCATTGGTTCTGTGTTTTCACTAGAGAGCAGCAGGGTGTCTCTGGTGATGCCAGATCCATTTGCGTTCCAGCACCATGGACACGAATCTCCTGTCAGTTCTGCTTTATCCCAGAGCCAATTTGGTTATATCGCGGTAAGGCCTATGTGTTTATTTTCATTTTCTTTCTTTGGAGTTCATTGACTATATAAATAAGACCATAAACTGAAACCAAAAAGCCAGAAAAACCAAATAAAGTTGATGTGCACAATCCTCTAAAGCCAACTTCCCTCCTAAAAATCAAGATGGAAAGTGGAACAAAGGGGTTTTGCAGAATAATGTGATATTGGAACCTTTAAATTGTTCAGCTTGGTGATTTAAAGTGCTTTAAAGAACCCAGAAATGTCAATCTGAAAAACAACTCAAGAACTTTAGAGCCACTAGATTTGTTTTAAAGAGCGAGAAGGATGTGAACCTTACAGCATCCCTTAACACAATGTTTGTTTGGTTATCTGGTCTTCAGGAAGGCTCTGAATCATTGCACGTACAAGAAAAGATACACGATATTATATAAAAAAATTATTAAATTGAATTTCCTTAAAGTTTCCTTTAACATTCATAACCAAGAAGAAAAATGCATATATATATAAAACCATAAAATATTTAAACCATAAAGTCTTGGAATTGTATTTTGTTAGCTGGGATTTTTATACAGAATTAAATAAGCCGAGTGTAAATAAAAGCTCCCAGACAAACAGCCGAACTTTTGAACTCTCCAGATATGAAGCTGTGATGACTTGTCTAAATCAGCTGCATGCAAAGCGACAAGCGGAAAATGTCTCAGTCTCACCTACTGTTTTCATGCAGGTCAGACTAGACATGGGGGAATAGTGAAAGGGATAGATGAATCTCTATATAAACCGGCGGATCATATAAAGCTATTTACAGTACAGCGTCACCCAGTTGAGTCTGTGCCATTGGATCCCAGAGCTTGTACAGTAAATAAACAATCCGAAAAGCTTCCCTGAGCTAATGAGGACAGTGAAGAGTTAAATGTGTCTGGCTTTTTGCAGAAAGCAATTAGGAGAGGACACAGCGGGGGCACGGATTAATTCAAACGCTCGATTAAACCTGAAATTCTTTTGATAAATAATTGTCAACTCAATATGTTTGCTGGAGTTGAGCTGCTATGGGAAAAAGATGGGCGCTGGTTAAATTACCTTGAAGTTTGGGGTTCCAGAAAGAACACAACACATTTTCACTCCAAACCTAAAGTGCAATCTGATCTTTCAATGCTACTGTTCAAAACTAAACTGTACTTTGGTGCAAAAGCTAATTAAAAGTTGTCCATAAACTGCCTGTTTGATTGCAGCCATCCACAAACAAACTATATATAATTGCGAGCGACTGTAAACAGACTACATAAACAAGCAAACATGTCTTAATTGCTGTTAAAGTTTTGTGCATCTCTGCGGCCACCCGCTGATCGCGTGGGAACACACAGAGATGCGCTAGGTGTTTGTGTTTGTTGTGCCACTGAGCAGATAATGGGAAAACATCATAAACAGCAGATAAACAGAAATGGAAGCTGCAGACATTTCAGATATATGCACGTTTATTTACAAATCAAAAACATTCCATTTAAATAAAATATATCTACATTTCTTCTACAAAAAAACTGAAGGCACTTGCTATGGTGGCCTAGGAAATAGACAAGTGTGGACTTGTTAAGTATCACAGTTTGGTGCAATTTATTCATAGCAGAATAAATGTAAATGATGAAAGCCCACTTGCTGATGCATCCCAAAACACCAGACAGAATGAAAATGAACCGTGTGACTGAGGTGAGGGTGTATGCAGTCTAATGTAAAATATTGTCCATGTACTCACAGAGCACATTAGAAGCTGACAAACTCTAAACTTCTGTTCCGTCCCGGTTGTATATGAGGTTATTGACACTGAAATGGTTGGAGAGCGAGTTGATCAAGCCACTGTTGTTATGGGACGCTGAGTAGTAGTTCAGTCTGTTGGTGTTGAGATGCCCTGGTTCTGTTGGAGGGGCAATTTCATGTCCAGACATGCCGTGCGTAAAATCCCCCAAGTGTCCAGAACTGACGTCTCTGCTTCTGATGCCGTTGCCGTTTCCAGCCATTATCGAGTTCATGTTACCGATAAAGTTGTTAAAACATGGGCTGTGCTCTGCGGAGGGTGAGGGGGACGATTTGGGTTCGCTTGAGGTCGGAGAGTTCTGGAGGCTCTGCGGGGAGGCGCTCATCAGGCTCGCCGTGTCCGCCAATTTGAGCGCGTCCTCGGACTTCACAGACAGGCTACTGGCGTTTCCGTCAGCTCTTCTCTTCCTCTTCCTTCTGAAGTTGCCGTTATCGAACATTTTCTCGCAGTTGGGATCCAAAGTCCAGTAATTCCCTTTCCCTTTAAAAAAAACAAACAAACAAACGAGAAAACGAGTTAACATTGCACTATAACCTAGCGCGTAATTTAGCACGCCAAACTATTCGAATTTTTGAATAAAGAGCATTCAAACTTACCAGGGTCATCCTCATCCCGCGCGACTTTTTTGAAGCAATCGTTCAAGGACAGATTGTGTCTTATGGAGTTCTGCCACCCGGCTTTGCTTTTCTTATAAAAAGGAAAGTTGTCCGCCACATACTGATAAATCTGACTGAGCGTCAGTTTCTTATCCTGCGCGTTCTGGATAGCCATCGCGATCAGCGCTGAATAGGAGTAAGGCGGTCTAACCATCTTGAAAAGTTCTTGCTGACTTGAAATGGACAGCCAACCGAGATCCGCGCTTCCGAAGCCGGTGGGAGGAGGAAGGAACTGCCGCTGGTTCGACCCAAATCCTGACTGAATGTAAGAGCCTCCGTTCGGACCTGAGAGGTACGGGGATGAGGTGATACCTGGGCTGTTCATCCACAGGTACGGGTTGGCTGTGGCTGAGGTGTATTCGCCGAGTCCGTAGCTGGAAGGATGCGCAGGTGGCCTCTGCGCGTGGTGGTGGTGGTGGAGGTTCTGTTGGTACATGCTGAAGTTGGTGTCGCAGTACACGGTCATGTCCAGGATGTCCTGCGCGTTGGGGTGCTGGAGGGGACTGGTCTGCTGGCTCGACGGCTGCTGGCCGAACGCGTTCATAATCCGCTCTCCCTCCAGAAACATGAGTTTCGCCGTTCAGACCCGCTGGGTGTGCTCGTCTCTGAGGGTTTACTCGAGAGTGCCCGAGTGCGCGTCAGGGGAGGGGTATTTAACCTGTCCAGGGAGCATGGAGTGAATGAACTGATGGTTGGCAACCCCTCCCACTGTCACACTTCGCCTCAATTAACTTCATCCAATATGCATCGATCTGGCGTCGAGATCATTCTAGTGATAAGCATATAAGATTCGAGCTGAACCAAAAGAGTGTTTAACTAAAGATAAAAAGGAAAAAAACTGGGATAATAATTTAAAAGAAGGAAAGAATAAGTTATGGTTGAGTGGTCAAACCTTTCGTGTATGTTAATTTTTAAATATTTCTGCCTATCTGATACAAACCTTAAAGTCTCGAATGCAAAAATTAAAATGCATAAGTATAATAAAATAAAACAAAACCCATTTAACCTATTCAACCCCAATGACCAGAGGGGAGAAAAGATACAGTCCGTACGATAGCGGGGTATGTTGTCACAATGCAATGGGTTAGTTGTTTACGTTAGCCTACAATTCCTCTGTAATAACACGTTGCTTTAAGAATAAAATAAGTAAAATAGTTAGAATAAATTCCATTTATTTCAAAACCTGCATTCATTATTGACTCGATTTAATTATTTAATAGTGTATCCAGTAGCCTTTACAAAAACGTGGGAATTTAACGGTATTCTGATAAAACATATAAAGCAACCGCTAGAGAAAACAAGTTTTTGTGTAAATAGACATTTGACTTAGAATCTCAGTTGATGTTCCATGTGAATGAAATAGCTACATATCTAAATGTTTTTTGGTGATTATGGTGTTTGTCAATGAAATGAGACGTTTAGTTTGGACAGAGGGTAATAATGTATCATCATCACTTAACATAAAATTAGTCTAATTGCACGAAACTCCCCCACCCCCCTCCTATGTAAATGCACAGTACAGATATATCACGCGAAGTTTCACTTGAATTTACAACTGGATATGGTAAAAGAATCGGAGTGAACAGAAGATTTGGTAAAGGCGTTCAGTTATTCAGCTGGTGCATGAATAGCCTACATCGTGTAGCTCTCTGATGTTTACACTTTGCTTCTTTATAGTTATGTATTAGATTTTTGAAAATGCAGAGGACGAAGAGCACATCTATAATAAACAAATCAACCAATAAACAAATGAGAATGTGAAAAATAAACAATAATGGTCTCTGGAAATATTCGTCTAACTATTGTTGTATTAAATATAACCTGAGGAATACAATTAATGCAAAAATATGAGGATTTATTAAAGATTTCTACACTTTAAAAATTAGTCATTCTTTCAGTCTTTGTTTTTTTGGTCTTTAACTAGTCTTTGTTTAATAGTAAACAGACATTTAGCCATATAACCCCAATCATAAAAGGATAAAAATAAAATAACTGACAGAAAGAAATGCTGGCTGTATTTACATCATGTGCTTGTCATTCACATTGGGATAAAGCTGATAAAAGTCGTTTACGGGCCTGGTGGAGATGCAGAGATGTTTCTCTATCGCCTCCTTCTGGTGAACAAAAACATCTCAACACTGTGAAGAGTTGAGTGACATATGCAGTCGCAATAAAAACACACGATGTAGCAAATGACAGAAAATTACAGAACACGGACAGTTGCAAGTAAACCTTAAAATCCCCTTCGTCATCTTTTTCACAATTTCATCCTTTAATCCCGTTTTTTTTCCCCTTTTTGACGTAAAATGTCAAGTATTTAACAGAGATTAATATACATCTTAATGAAACATGAGACATTTATGTAGTAGTATACAAATAAGTAATATCCAAAACATATTCACTTCATTTACATAAAGCATGACGCAATTTCAATAAAAAGGGTAAATAAAAATAAAATATTTTTCCAATTTTTCTTGCAATGTATACAGTATATATATATATATATATATATGGTAATAAGGTTTTATGTAATAGAAAGGAATGTGAATTTGTTACCTTAGTACTGAAATGTACTACTGCTAGTACTGAGTACTGGAACTAGTGGTCTTTTTTGAGAACTTCTGGTACTCAGAAAACATCACATGGAGAGTTTGGGACAGCCTTGAGATGCAGCCATTAGAGAAACTTCTGCGACCCGGGACATACATCACATGAAGCAGCATCTGGGACAGCCAGTCTTAGACTGGACCTTGGTGTCCTGGACAAGGTTTTGAGAACCTCTGGGACATCAAAGATTTGCCTTGTGAGCAGCCATGAGAGGAACCGCTGAGGAACCAGAGCAGTGGAGTTTTGAAATGAGGATAACTGGACCTTAAGACTGGACCTGGACTGATGCAGTATGTTGTGGAGGCAGTGATGGGATAGGGTCATACACACTACATCATAGTACTACAAGAAGAAAATACTGCTGCTTCAGGCCATGGTGCTAGACGCAATCATGGCTTGCCAATCCGCAAGATGCAAAGCTGACAGGAGACCCTGGAAATGTCTGTGGTTGGAGCTATTTTTCTCCAGACGTATGTAGATCTAAAACAATACAGAAAGCGAAATATTCAGTTGGGAGATCTGATACGGAAGAATAAGCGTATGATAACTGGATTCAGACTTCTTGTGATGAAGACCTTGGCTCTGACCAAAGGTTTAGTTTGGTCTTCTGGAGGTCTTCACCAGTTGGAATACAGCCACACAGCATGGAGAAAAAGGTGACCGATGACCTACTTTCTTATGAGGTCCCCACAATCATCTTTGACTTGCAGGGTGTCCTTGCTCACATTAAAAGTTTTCCAACTTCCAACTTGCCAGCGTTGCCTGCCGCATGATGTGCCGAACTAAACCTTCTTCTAGCCTGCCTCTGTGGCTCTCAAAGAAACTAAGTTCTCAGTTGTAGACTAGTTTATCTATCGATAAACCATTTAGTCTGTGATAAAATAAAAATGGTGATTGAGATGAGAACACATGACTAGATAATAGTCAATAGTTAGATATTCCATGTTGTCACTGCCACCTGATCAACAAAACAAAAGTAGAATGATTTACATGTGCGGAGGTCATATTAAACTTGTAGTCTGTAAGTCTACTGTAATAATGAAAAGGATAAGAAAATAACCTGATTTGTTCTTACCTCACCACACGACTGGCTTCCTTCCTGGACAGCACCTACCCAACAGAAGATCCCCGAGCTTATAGCGGCACATGACGTCATCTATTAAAAGAGAAATCATTTCATTTGACTTTTCAAATGACTTTTCATGTGGTTGTTGTCAAGAGGATATTAGGATACCATCCTCAATGCATCATAAGGCACAGTGTTTATTCATTTAAGAATTGCCGTTTGTCTCCTACTGCTCTGTGTGCAGATCATTGTATAATGTTCACGAAGTTACTCTGCAGTAGGGATGTGCCAAACGAAGCTTTTGAAGCGGTGAGGCTTTTGCAACGAACAGCGTTGTTGCCATCTTGTGGTCAATAAAAGTTCCTGCAACTGTATTATTTAGATTTTTTGTATCTTTTTTGGTTGAGCCCGCAAGGTGGTTTAATTTTAATTCAGTTATTCACATTTTATCGTTTGTAATACTATAGTACATGATACTACAGTATAATTAATTAATGATACAACATGTAAAAACAATGCATTTGCACAAATAGGCTATAGGCATGTTGAAAACGCAACTTTTCTGCAATATCTGGATTTAAGTAAATGTTTTGGGCTTAGCTGTGTTTTGTAAAAGCACCTAAGAAATTTCATGATGATGATTTTCATTAATGTCTCAGGTATACAGAGTTCTATAAAATGGAAGTTTCAAGTCATTGCGTCATTTATATATCCCATATGCTTTATTTTAAATTCTGTCTTTTTATTCATGTTATTCCTTCCTGACTGAGATGTCCTACACTATCAAAAAGCAGTATGTTTAGAAAAAGACAACACTGAATTGTTTATAGAGAACTTCAATTGTCAGGGAGAAATTGACATATTTCTGACTACTGTTTTATTTCTTTGCCTGTTTTGTTTATAATGTCATACTGTTTGCTGTAATTAAGAGCTATGGAGAACTGCCATGGGTGGGACTATAACATCACTGAACTTGCTGTTTGTCTCCTACTGCTCTGTGTGAAGAAACCAACTAAATTGTAACATCATCCAAGTCCAAAGTGTGTGTGCTGATGAAGGGTGGGACAGACCGGGTCAGATAAAAACAAAACAAAACCAGAAGGTCCCATATGCAAATTATAGTTCAACAAATAATCATTAGATAAAACACAATAGTTATATGTGTGTTCTTCTGTGTTAAACTCCTATGATAAATATAGGCTTTTTTTAAAACTTCAACCAGATGTAAATAAGTAGGCCAATTAAGAAAGCCTATGCTGCAGTCCACAAGGGTTTTTTTGTGTTTACAATTACCAATTTATACACATGTATCTACTTTTTAAGTGAATCCTGTTAAAAACGGTATTTTGGATTAGCTAAAATACACATATTGGCTAATAAGATTCCAGACTTAACAGTCTGAACAGCAGATGGAGACATACATTTATCTTGATCTTGACACTGAGCAGTGGTTCCCAACCTTTTTTAACTCACGGCCCACACAGCCAAAACATATGTTTCCGCGGCCCACTGCAAAATAATTTAACTAGTACTCGGACGCAAGGCTGTTAATTGTCTTTATTGAATAAACTGGTAATGTATTGAATAAACAGAAAATATACATAACGGATCAGCAAACTAGACATTTTTTATAATATTAACAATATTACAATTTCTATTAATAATAAATGGCGGCCCCCCTGCAATACCGTCGTGGCCCACAGGTTGAAAACCACTGTTCTACATGATTGTGTGGCCTACAGTGTAACTTTAATGATCTATCGTGTCTGCATGTACTTTCTTTTTACCAAAGAACATGTCAATACATTTCACACCCACACAAAATGTTCAGTTTACCCAACACACTGCATCATCCGGTATAGAATGTGGGCTTTTTTTAGTAAACATTTTAAGTCAACGTGAATGTCACAGTGCCACTGCCACGTCAGCAGTTTTGATTAAAAAAGTGTGCAATCAGAGAATAGTTTAAGGCCCAGTTTCACAGACAGGGCTTGGTCTAAGCCAGGATTAGGCCATAGTTGAATTAGGACATTTAAGAATTATTATTGAAGTTTAAACAGCTCAGACTTACATATCAGTCTAGGTCATTTCAGTTAAAAAAACAAAAAACAACTCTTTATAATGTAGTTAGAAAACACACTGCAATATTTGTTTTATTTACAACAGTGTTTGTATGTAACCAACTCTTAGCGTCTGTCTCCCCCTCGTGGTGAGTCAAGAAACATGCATTTTATTTGACTTTTAATCCACTTGTATCATTGATCTAATTAATTTACTGTTAGTACCCACTTCCCTCAGAACGATACATCAATTATTTACATATTGTAAATCTAGGCCCAACCCCTGCCACACATCATTTATCTGTAAGAACATGAACCATTCTCAATGTTATCTTCCTGTAGGGTGACATTCTTGACCAGCAGATATCGGTTTTCACACAAATGACTATGATTTTTTAACATTTCAAGTGATTTTGGATTGTTACCATATTTATCTTTTAATGGCATGGGTATATTTAATGCAAGAGATCGAATGAATTTGTCTCATTTTGAATTCCTTTCCTTGCACGCGGCTGATATCATGTATATGTCGTTTGGATTCTTCTGAAGGTCAGTTTGACACTGGTTGGCAGACCGTACTTGATCAGCTCCTGTTTTACCTGAAATAAGATCAGATTATTTAAAATCGTCTAATAGCTCCAAGATAGTATTAATAAAAATGTTATGTTTACCCTGTAGTAAGTGGAACTTACTTTCTCTATAACTGTGTCAATGTTTCCTTTCTCTCTTAGGTCTGAAAATGAAGTAACTCTCATATGAAGTCCTATGATATTTTCTAGGAGACACAACACACACATACACAGTTACATGTGTAATTAATCACAGGAATAGTCTACCCAGAATAGAAAATGTCCTTCCCCAGATTTGGAGAAACATAATTTCGGCACTTGCTCATTCAACCCATTCTCCTTCCCAAGTCGTCACATTTTGACGCTGTGGGGTAAAGCCCCTTTTTCGTCACTTTTCGACGCGAAGGGTCCTCAGGTGTTTTCAGTTGTTTGGCTTAATAAAATGGTTTGTGTGCATATATACATTTCTTATATAATTTTGTACTTTTATTTGAGCACCGAACCCCACCCCTACACTAAACCTACCCACCTCGGAACAATTACTCTCACAAATCAAACGTTTTGCCTCAAAAGACATGAATATTACTATATTTTAAATAAATTACGATGGTAGTTGTATCTGCCTGCTATAGCTTGTGTTTTATTGACAGATTGTAGGTTTAGGGGCAATTTTTACCCAATATATCTTTTAACTTATCGCGTCAGCATATTGACGCTAAGGGTTTCCTATTTAAAACACCTGAGGACCCTTCGCGTCGAAAAGTGACGAAAAAGGGGTACCCTGATCGTCAAAAAGCGACGCAAAAGGGGCTTTACCCCACAGCGTCAAAATGTGACGACTTGGGTCAATGGATGCTCCTGCAGTGAATGGGTGCCGTCAGAATGAGAGTCCAGACATCGGATAAAAACATCACAATAATCCACATCTCAGTTAACATCTTGTAAAGCCGAAAGCTGAATGTTTGTAAGAAACAAATCCGTTATTTTGTCACTCTATTCATGCTCCACAATAGCTTATAGCTTACGTAATAAAAAAAAAACCCATCTTGCTACATGTACTGCATTAAGTAAACTGAGATTGTAATTGCACTTATTTATCATTGCTATTTTGTTGAATTTAATTGCTTTCATTGTCCTTATTTTTAAGTCGCTTTGGATAAAAACATTTACTAAATGACTATGTAAATGTATAATTCTCTGATGGATTTGTTTCTTACAAACACAGCTTCTCACTTCATTGACATACTTTCATATTGGCACCCATTCAATGAAGAAACAAACTTATCTACATCTTGAACAGCCTGAGGGTGAAACTTCAAACTTGTTTGTCTGCTTGTTTCTGGGCACATTCTTATCGTAGCATTGGCAGACAGGAATTCAGGCTCATTCAATTTATAACGTCTTTTAGTAGCATGTTCACTGTAGTGCTATGTTGAGCTACAACAACCTTAGCAGCTGTGTACCTTTTCGGTTTTGATCTGGTCCACCGTCTACCCTGAAGGCCCATCGGCCTGGAACATTGACATTAGTGGAGCTCTTAAGGTTTGGAATAGCGCTCCCATTGTTTGACCCAGGGATGTTAAAGTAGCTTGTGGAGTTTATTGTGTCATAACCAGCCTGTACAAACAAGGAGAAAAATATGAGATTATCAAGAAGAGAGGCATATTTGTTCTGCCAACATAGAAGTCATGTCTTACCTGCACCAAATTATGCGTCAAAGCAATGTCACCATAATTCATGAGAATGAAGGACAAATCGCTGCCTGAAATCAAAACCACTTGAAATGACGTTTCCTGTGAAGTTTGGGAACATTGACTGTCACACAGATCTCTAAGAATATCTCATCTCTAACCTTAAGCTTGAAGGAACAACAACAAACAAACTCACCGTGCCAGAGTGGTAATAGTACGCAACTCTATCCCAAGTTGCAACCAGGACCCAGTTAGCCGTGAAGCTCAGGTCAGGAAAGTACTGGTTTATATCCTGAGTGGCACGAGTAAGAACGCTTCCGGTGGAGTACTGCTGATACGAGATGATGCCATTTATACTGACGTCAACGTCGGTCGCGAGGGGAGCGATGATGTCCTCACTTCCATTGGTGGGAAATGAGGTAAAAACAAACTCTGATGAAGACTGGTTGAATGTAAGGTGTCCATTACTGTTAACCTAAGTGATAAAATGTATTAGTTGTGCAGGTTACATTTTAACCATTCACCATATTGCATTAAGAGAACTAAATGCTCACATATGTCTTGTTGTACGTGTGGCCGAAGAACACAAAAGGACTCCACAGTTCAACAAGAGTTGAGTTTTCGTCCTCGGGGGAAATATCAACAGCGTCTCCTGCCACTGAGCCAAACGGATAGAATACCACCGGCGCTGCAACTGAAACCATGTTCAATTGTTAACTTCAAAGAATTCAGTTCCACTTTTTAAATGCTTCAGTTCTAAAGTCAAGAATTACCTGTCTGTGCCTCGCTCACCCTGCCTGTTTTTTTAAAAGAAGAAGTTTAAATACACTTCCATATTGAGTAAGTATTGCCATATTATTAGGGATATCATTCAAATGCATGTTAAAACTCACTCAGTGACAGGGCTGATATGAATATGAGCAGATAAGGTGAAAGCGGAGATGCTCTCATGATAAATATGTGGATGGGATCTGAGAATGCCACTGCTATAACACAAGTACAAGATAACAATACCATCTTAATAGTTATTTAAATTTATAGGCGAGACACTGCTGGTGAATACATGAACTAATAGTTATCAGCTTACCTAGTAGATTTATTACATTGATAATTGCAAAAATATTTTATTACGTTTCAAAAAAAAATTAGTTTAAATATGCAAATGAGGCGCTAATTAATAAAAAATGTTGCTAATTTGAATACATATATGGTTTTTACATAGGGAATATTCTCGTTTTATCACATTAATATACTTAGAACAGACAGAAAACAATAAATTTTGACAGTTTTTGGGGGAATAGAATGTTGCATGTTATCAAGTAAATTGTATATGAACAAATCAGTCTTTAAACAGGGAAAACAAATTTTTTTTGGTGTGTGTGATCACTGCTGAAGTGAAGATAAATGGCTCAGTGTAGGAGAAAAAAACCTGAATTTTCAGAAAACAGCCTTTAACAATAAGCTTTGTAATTGAAATCTATTGATACAAATAAAAAATAGTGCTATGAAAGAAACACTTACGAGTGTCTTCTGAATGTTTTCTTTCTACTAGTTTGTAATTTCATTTATTTTTTCATGAGAAAGCAAAAAGCCCCAAATCTCAAATTTGACAGGTGCATGTAAAAACAGGGTTTTTGCCAGCAGTGTCTCCCGTTGAGTTATACAAACACATGTCAGTTAAAAGCAAGAAATATCAAATTAGATGTACAGACATATCATCAGAAAATAGGTTATAAAAGCAAACCATATAGACAGAAAATTGGATGGTTCTTACTTTAGATGTTGTCATATGGACCACCTTCTTGTCTTCTGTATATGTTAAAAGCATCACTAAACTAATTATCATAGCACTAAAGGGAGGGACATGTTCAGTGAATGCTTGGCAAATGCTCTCAGGTGAATGACAGCTGGCCTTTTCACAATGCTCACAACTCAATGTTCAAGCTAAACAATTAAAGTGAAAGAACTTGTCGACATTCCATTAAAAATATGTCTCTGTGATTCCTTGTGTTTATGCTTGCCTAATTTAATTGTTGTAGGAGGATTTTGTTGAAACAGTCCTTTGCTCACCATTAAATGCTCTGCTGCCAGGATAAGAGCTGATAAAACATCACAAGTAATCCACATGACTCCAGTCTATCAGTTAACATCTTGTGTAGCGAAAATTTGCCAATAAATCCATCAGGACGTTGTAACTTTAAACAAATGCTTTTGGCTCAAATATTGAGTCCACAATTACAATTCTTCTAACGGACAAGTTCATCCACCAACATATTTGTTTAGATCTGTTTTGGACTGTTTTTATTTGTAAACGTTCTGTTTTTTTGTTAAACATCTGTTTTTTGATTGTTATGAAAAGAGGACTCATGCTTTAACCAAAAGCAAAAGCATGTTTTTACTAACATGCAGTTTTTGACTTCACAAGATGTCAGTTGAAGGACTGGAGTGGTGTGAATTACTGGTGAATAATCATGTTTTTATCAGATGTTTGGGTTCTCACGGCAACCATTCACTGCCAATGATCCATTAATGAGCAAGTGATGCAATGCTACATTTCTCAAAATCTGATGAAGAAATAAACTCATTTGTATTTTGGATGGCCTGAGGGTGAATAAAGTTGAAGCATATTTAAAAAAAACATTGCTATATTAGGCAAATAATGCATAATCCATCGCAAATGTATGTTGTTTACTGTGTTCATTCTCACATGAGCACAGTTTTAATAAAATTAGTGAATGAATACTGCGACAGTCAAAAAAAGTATTCTAAAATGCAATTAAAATTTAAACCTTTATATGAACTTTGTGGCCAACGTTTTTACCACTTAGTCTACTGAATAAATGTATAATTTAAGATAAAGAGATTTTTTTTTTTTTTTTTTTGTAAAAGTTCATCAATGTTTTGGTACAGCAGATCTGAACAAACTTTGGAAGAAACGAAAAACGAAAGCTTCCCATATTGTTTGTGACTGACGTCAAAGGCAGGGCATTAAGTAAAACTCAGCGCTATTTTGGCATCAAACCATGTTTAATTTAGTAGAAGAAAGAAAGACAGGCCAGACAGGTGCCAGTATAAACAGACTGACATGCAATCATTCCAAAAATCATAAACGAAACTTTGAAATTATGACCCAAGCTACATTAAATAAGAGTTTACATGTTATATTGCCAGCTGTTCTAAAGTATGATACACAGTCAACAAGTAGATTACGTGAAGGAATTTATGACATGGATGAGTGATACTTCTAGTACGTGGAGATGTAGATGAAGGACAAGTTTAATATGATTGTTCACATACTACAGACCAGTCTGGGGTGTATTTCCCAAACAACGATGCAACTACCTGATAAACCACCATAGTACGATGCATTGTTTTGGAAACGAACTAATTACACACGACTGTTTCCCGACCACGGTCGCATCTCCGTCTTTTGAACCACGTTAGTTCAACAACATTGGGCCATTGTTAATGACGTCACACGCATTTCGTGAAGATATACCTTCTGCTATTAAACTGATTAGAGATCTCCAAGATGCTGCTGTATTGAACATGACACATATTG
>JAUMHQ010000069.1:17596512-17606945 GCA_032361165.1 Enteromius paludinosus
ACTAATGCTTAATTGTGAACAAATTAACCATTAATTAATGCTTAACTAATGCATTATTCTGACCCCCTATTCTGATGTGTTACCTTTTTTATTTCTGCTTGTGATTTGGTGTTTGATGCAGAAGTTTTTTTTTTCTAAGCTGCTGAAGTCTTTATTTGTGTGGTTCGTGTAGACAGACACTCACCGTCTCTGACAGAATGACCGCCTCGCTGGGCTGCAGCGGAATATCAGCCGTCTTCAGCTCCTTATCAAAAAGCTCCTGGTGCTTGCTGTTCCTCTTCTCTTTCTTTTTCTCCTTCCTGTCTTTCTCAGGTTCGTCTCGATCCAGTTTATCCTGAGACTTACAGTGCAGTTTCTTTGGTAAGAGAGGCTCCAAGGCAAATCTATCAGATGAAAGAGAAAAGAGGAATCAAATGAGGAGAGGACGATGGAGGTAATTGAGCGGCGGCTGTGTTTTATTGGATAAGACTTCTGGGCTGTTTAATATCGCAGAGAAGCCTCTTATGAAGTCTTGAGCAAATATTAGCACTCATTTGAAATTTAGGTCCAACTGTAAACTCAAAAGCACATTTCTGGTGTAAGTCTCATGGCAACCAACTGTATCAGCTAATTGAAAATGACACATTGTACTTTTATAGCATAGTATTTCAGATATCAGGGTCCAGCCTTGGGATTTTTTCCTCTGCTGTCTTGGTTAATAAGTAAATATTATAATAAATAATATAATAAAATATATGAGTTGTATTTTTACAGGCATCACCAAAAATAAATATACATAAAAAATAAATTAAAAAGAGAATATATGATAAATACAAATTAACATTTAAATGAAAATAAATAAGATAATTATATATATATATATATATAAGGACATAAAACATAAATTACAAATAAATTGTAACTATTAAAATGCAAAAATGTTCCATGTTTTTTTGTAAAACATTTTGATATTTTTTTGTTTCCCCATTAAATATGTTTAAATTTTCTTAATTTGTAATAATAGAACAATATCGAGATATATTAGTCCTACGAGAGCTCTAAACTAAGCTGTTAAAAAAATCTGTCTGTTTATAATTTAACCCAGTCTTAACTGATGCATCAAAATACATAAATCATTTTCATATTTTTGAGAAAATATTATGCCATAACGCTAATGATACCCAAATAACATTTAAATCAACACAATCTGCAATAACGCTCTTTAATAAATCACAGGAAACCAAAAATAAATCACAAAAGCACATGATTGATGAACATTAGGAGTCGAAGCACGGCAGCACAGACTCGAAACGCTCTCATGCCGGCTCCCATACTGTGCCGTTTCATAAAGTAAATGAAAACCACAGTAAGAGTATTTGTTAGCACAAGCGTACGTGAACCCAGACAGCTGTGTCATCACTATTGGATTTCAGGTCCAGAGCTCAGAACAAACTAGTTTCTTAAAAAGGCAGCGATGATACATCATCCATGCAAACGACCGAATCTCTGCATTAAAGTGTGTTTGGTATCTGCTGACCTGGCCGAGGATGAGACTCCCAGGCGGTTTTGTGCAGCAGGAAGCAACGAAAAAGCCAAGCAGAATCTCTGACTCTCATAACCAGAATGTCGGGCTTAAGCGAATCAAAGCGCTTTAATGAGATGGATTAACTAATCAAATGAAAGCTCCTGTGAAGCTCTGCCCTTCACAATTAAACAGCAGCGGAGGGCATCGCTGATAGAATCGCTCTCTTCAAACACGCACTAATTAATCCTTAAGGCGGCGCTACACCCAGATCTTACACATATAAAACACATCGGATTCTGTCTGGACTGACGGAACGTCTTAAAGTGAAAGAAGATGATGTTCTTGGAGAAACAGCAGGTGATTCGGTGCATTACGGCTGGAAGCGTGAATGAGAACAGACCGCCTGCTAAGAGAAATGACAAAGGACAGAATCGAAAAAAAGTCACTCTAACCGAGGAAGTGTTCTGTGCTAGTCCTTCTGTAACGGTTCTAAGAAGAAAATAAATCACTGTCAGCAATCCAGCCTGCTCAATATAGAGGTCTTAATCAGTACTGCTCTAATGTGGCTTGTCCACTGACTGATGCTGACAGACTTACCATTATTTGAATAATTATACACTTTAAATCATGTTTGTTAAACCGTTTTGACACAGATTAGATGTCAACCATAGGCTTGTAGTGTTATTTTATTCTTGTTTATATTTTGAATTGATTTTTTCTTTTTAGGTTTTCTGTTGTTCCATTTACATTTATTCAACAAGAAAACAACAAGCAGTTAGTCCTAAAGTGGCAAAAACAACTTAGGAAGTGCTCATAATATCGTATAACAGGCAATGTTTAAATAAGTACAAGCTAGAAGGAAAGAAAGTAGGGTTAAGAATTTCTTTTTTTTATTATGATGTCAAATAGTGTTGAAAGAGATGGGTTTTCAGAAGTCGTTTGAAGGTTGTAAGGGAATTGGTATTTCAGATAGCAATAGGAAGATCATTCCACCAGCCAGGAACGGTGTAAGAGAATGTTCTGGAAAGAGATTTTGTGCCTCTTTGTGATGGTACAATGAGGCGTCGCTCACTGGCGGATCTCAGAGATCTGGAGGGAGTGTAGATTGGTAGCAGTGAGCGGAGGTAAGCCGGAGCCGAGCCGGTGATTGTTCCATATGCAAGCATCAGTGTCTTGAATTTTATGCGTGCTTCAGTTGGGAGCCAGTGCAGGGAGATGAAGAGAGGAGTGACATGGGCCCTTTAGGGCTTGTTGAAGACCAGTCGTGCTGCTGCGTTTTGAATCATTTGTAGAGGTTTGATAGTGCATGAGGGAAGACCGGCTATATGAGCAGTGCAGTAGTCCAGCCTGGAGATGACCGGGCCTGAGTAAGAAGTTGTGTGGCCTGCTCTGCAAGAAAGGGCCTGATCTTTCTGATGTTGTGTAGGGCAAACCTGCAAGATCGGGCAGTTTTAGCAATATGCTCTTTGAATGAGATGCGGTCATCGAAGATAACTCCAAGATTTCTGGCAGAACTAGATGGGTTATAGTTAATGTATCCAAATGGATGGTGCATTAATGCTGTAGAGTTGGAGTTGCAGGGAACACAAGGAGCTGTTAATTTTAGTTTTTGTAAATATTCTATTATACTGTAGGTTTGGTTAATATTTTGAGGTTTTTCATGTTCTTTGTTTTTATTTTAATACAAAATGTAAGTTTTTGCTCATTTGCTGTTTTTGTTTCTTAATTTGTTTTTAAATTTTAATTTGGTGTTTAAATATCAATATAGTTCTTACAAAATGTTATGTTTAGTTTATTAAGTTTATATATATATATATATATATGCATGTATAAATATATTTATTTAATAAATAATAAGTAAAAAAAAATAAAAATTTATTTATTAAATCACCATCAAATAAAAATGTACCTACTGTAACTAATAATACTGCTACTGTTTAAAGGTTTAGGGACTAGTAAGATTTTTAAAAGGCATCTCTTTTGCTAAAGGATGTATCTATTAAATATTATTACTTAAAATATTTTACTTGTCTATTAGAATACATTTTTCGAATGTAATGCACGTCTATGATCAATGCCGAATGTTTTCAGCATCATTACTCATAAGATCACATGATCTTTCAGAAATCATTCTAATATGCTGCTCTTTAAACATTTCAGTGTTGAAAACATATTTTTGTAGAAAGTGACTTTTGTTCAGGAATGTCTGATGAATAGAATGATAAAAAACAGCATTTATTTACAATAAAAATCTTTTGTAATATTATAAGTGTCTTTCCTGTCAGTTTCGCTCAATTGAATCCATTATAAAACATCTGCACAGAACTGTAGTAAGAAAGAAAGCAATAAAGGAGAAATATCTGCAGATACATTGCTCCAGCAGTAGTCTGGATGGTGTGTGCGTGTGTGTGTGTACCCATCTGATCCCGGTCTGGAGGGAGAGTTGTCTGATGATATGGAGGTCACAGACGCGACAGACAGCGGTCTCTGAGACGATGGCATGGTGAAGGAGCGAACCATTGAACGCGGTCGACTGCCCCGGCGCTCGTCTGACACGGGAGGCTGAAACAACATCAGGACATTTCATCAGCTCTTTAAAAAGCCAACACAGGACACTTTCTTTCAGCAAAATATACACGTTATGGTTTTTATGATCATTTTTTCCCTCTTCCTGACACTAAATGACCTCTGTTGTGATTGGCTAACCTCTATCAGTGTGAATTGAGTAACAATATGTGACCCAAGCACGTCCTGATTTTACCAAGTACTATGTGTCCCTAGGTCAACATATTTTGTTGACCGTAGAACATCATTTTAATAAAAAAATATAGTCTTGACCATATCTCTACACCTAAACCTACCCTTAACAGGGATCAACCAATATGTGTTTTTTTTTAGGACCGATGCTGATTATTAAAGACCAAGTAGACCGATAATTCATATTTTAAACCTATATACATGTTTGTTACAAAAATTTAAATGAATGTCAAAATTAAGAATAACAAGGGCTCGGTCAGATGTTGACCCAGGGACATCATCCCAGGGAATCAGGTTAGCGGTGGCCTGACGTTTCGATCTGAACATAAACAATGTATCCGTGTATGGGTGAACTATCCCTTTAAGAGTTCGACCACACATCATCTCAGCAGACAGCGATGTAACAGTAGATTTCTGCTGCAAGCAGGCCAAGCGTCAGTATGTTTCTGCTGATTCTCATTGCTTTAATAGTCTTCGCCTCTTTTTGTGTGAATCTCAAAAAGATGTGATTATGAACTGCTCATATCTTCCTTATCCTCCTCATGTCCTGTGCTGTCCTTGAAACAGATATACAGTATGTAGCAAAGATCAAGTTTTTCACACACTGTATAGAAAGCTTTGCAGCTAATTCTAGCGCCTTGACAGAGCACAACGATCAACAACTGCCATCTACAGCAGCTCTCTCTCTCTCTCATGATTTCTCTCCCTTTCTCTACCTGTCTCTCATACTCTTTTGTCCCTGTCTCTCATTCCCTCCTAAGGACTCCCAGCATTCATCTGTCAGATATCGAAGCACATCTGTTCGGACCGGAGGAGAGGTGTGATTCTTTACAGTGTGTTTGGGAATGTCTTTGTCCCAGTTACAAAGACTCACATTCACTCCAAACACAGCTGTGGAAACTTTCACTCAATTTTTTTACAGCATTTTTGCAAGTTAAGGTTTTCCACACCAAATACAAGAGAAATGAAGAAAAAAAGTGCTTGCACAAAAAAATAAAAAAATTAATAAAAACATGCTCATGGCTAGTTTATCAAACCTGATTTCCAAAAAGCAAAAGCATATTGCCATTAAAAAACTATTTCATAATTCAATTATCATTAAACAGTAGCATTAGTACAATTGCAAATCTTATTTTTATACCAGCAGGATGTGAATACAGATAATATTTTATAAAAGGGAAGAAGGCACGATGTCTTAAACTGTATATGGGTTATTACATAACAAACTAATTATTTTAATCGAAAGGTAGAAGAAAATGAGACGCAATCTTAAAAAATATAAAAATTATGCTGTAACCTTTTACATTTTATTTTATACGAGGTATAATATTATTAGTGCTATTATTAATACATTAAATATAGCATTGATTGGCATGTTTTTGACAGTGAGGATAAGTCTCTATAACAGCACTGATGAACTACATGATGAAGTTGGTAGCAGGTGATACAAAACACAGGCTTATATGAAAGACAATTCAGAAAGACTGTTTGCACCATGGAATAAAATAATAATAATAGCTGCAGGACTTTTTAGGAATATAGACTAATTTCTTTTTCTAACAATTCAAACTTTTTTCTTTTGAATTCCAAGTTTATATCTCACCCTTTTTTTTGTTCATGCCATTGAAAAAATCGTAATTGTGTCTTTTTATTTTGTGTTTCTGAGTATTGTAAATTGCACAATTTGTGCTTTCTGATTCAGAAATTGCAATTTTGAAAATAAAAGTCTGAATAATTGTGAGATATAAACAGAGAACTGCAAAATGTTTTTTACAAACAAATAAAATAACAATAATAAAATAATAAAAAAGATTCCATAGTGGAAACCATTTCCTTCAGTATGTATTTTCCAAAATGTTGTTGTTAGTCTTTGTCATATTAATTAATAAACATTATATAATTCCGAAAACAAAGTTGTTAAACAACGTTTTACAACAAAATTTTAAGTACTTAAAAAGTACTTATTTTACATGCATATTGTTGTAGAGGATGAACAAAGTACTCAGCCTAATAATACTACCAGTGCCTACTTTTTATAGTTACCTTGGTAAATTAGTCAGACTTCCAGCTCTATTAAAGCAGTAACAGCATTTAAAACTGCGATGGTACAATGCCTCATAATCATCTAACAGCTGCCATGACTTCATTCAGTACAACACTTCTATAGTGCTTTTCACAATACACATTCCAAAGCAGCTTATCTTTATAAAGCAGCGTATTTAAATAAAAATGCAGTGAGCAAACCAAAAGGCAGTGAGGAAGAAACCAAGACCCAACACAGACAAACATGCAACACACAAATCAGACAGATGCATGCAGTAGTTCATAGTGATCTGTTTGTATAGTGAGGTAAGAGTCCATCCTGAGGTCATGTGATGCATGCAAGCGAGGTGTGATGAAGAAGATCTGTGAATGCGTGAAGACAGGTGGTTATGGCTGAGTGAATGATGAAGTCGTGATGCAGCATGATTTGTAATGCGACCGTCCGCTGGGACTCACTAGTGTTCTGACGCCATACTGCTTCTCCACCTTCTCTCTCAGCTGTTTGAAGCACGCCTCCAAACGCTCGTGAAACGGGCGGAGAGCCTCCGTCACCTTCTCGCCGTGGATGCGAACGCCCTCGGCCAGGTTCGGGATCTGAATGAGACGCACACACAGAATTAAAAAACAATCTTCAATATAAAAACACTCAATAAATGGCATCAAACAAGTGTTTATCTAAACCCAATACCATTAACGCTCTACTGCAATTTTTACATTTATTGTTACAAATTTGTTACACTTTTTTTGTTTCAAAACAGTATAGTTATAAATGCTTGTATTGCTTCCATTATGCATTTATCATATAAACACATCTTTAAATTTAGTCAGAAATAGTCTACAGTAAAATAAAATAAAGGAAAGGTTACAACCAAAATTAACAAAACGAACAATCGTATATTCATAAACTAGCATTAACATTAAATTAACATATATATATATAAAAATAAAATATCGTAAAATGGCAGTTTATTTTTAGTTTACGGTGTATATATATATATATATATATATATATCACACACATTTAATAGAAAAAAATCTTGGTCACAAAAACAAATACATTATATAAATTTTTATAATGAAGAAAAAAAACACAAATAAATATAAATGAAAAACTAAAAGACTAAAATGAATATAAATAAATACATCATAAAGAACAATTACCATTGCACTAACCAAGATACATAAATATTGCAAATGAAATCAAATCAAATAACTAACTTCACCCCGAATCTCATCCTCAGTAATCAACTACATTTGTAGCGTCTGAGAGAGATGTAACCTGCAGCTCTACTGGACTGATTTACTCAAGCCTCTCGGTCGCAGTGATTCACCTCGGCCTGAAATATCACTCTGAGGTTCAATTTTCTGTCTTCTACATAAAACCTCTGGCCTGACAGACACATATAACAAGAAAACAGCCACTAAAGCACCGGCGCTGGCTTTATTTGCAAGCTACAGTGAAAGATGGATCATATTACACAGGATTTAAAACAAACCTTTGTGCACAAGCATTCACCGCACAAAGCACAACACATCAGTGCTGCACACACACGCACAATCTGAACTGCTCAGCTAATTGCAAAGAGAGGTGCTGCTGTCTCCAGACATTATGAGAGTAAATCAGAGCGCTATAAAGACGAGGTATTTCTGAACCAAATAAACTCCAACAAGCTTGGCATTCAACTGATGCAATGCAGTGCAACGAGATGCGGAGGAGCACTTGTGTTCACGTCAAAATGGTCATCAACCATGAAAGTAAAGACATCAAGCTTTTCTTCAGAATTATTAAACAACCTCTCAAAAGGAAACAAAATAAATAAAAAAAACCTCAGGTAGAAAAACCTTCTACCTCAGTGTTTTTGTCTGGTTTTCCAGCACCATGACATGAGTCTAGATTTCTGTAAAATTGATAAAGTAAAAATCAAATCAAATTTCCAATGAAGAAAAAACTAAAAAAACCTTAAAATTAAAATGTAAATCACTTGAAATTTAATTATTTGCTTAAACATCTGAATCTTAAATATTTCTATTATTATAAATTATATTATTATTATTATTATATCAATATTTTATTATATATTAATATATTAATTATTATATATTTATTATATTTTTTAAAGTACTTCAATCATATTTGTTTCAATATTTTTAACGTTTAAATGTTTGTTTTAATATTCAAAATGTGTTTATATTTATATTTTTTTTTATAAGGCTCAACACAAACAAACAAGGATAATTTATGCCAAATAATTCTATAGCTCCCTGAGTAAACACAGTATGCTGTAGCATGATGTTTCCAAGCCGAGCACTGAATTCTACATATAACAGAGGCGATGTGGAGTTTGTTCAGATCCTCCTGCAGTTCAACAGTCGTGAGAGGATTCCCGCTTTAATAAGGGTTGTTAGCACCGCGGGGATTTTCTGAAGGAGACAGAGATACAGACAGATAGAGCAGTGCCGCTCATGTCTCCAGGGAAACCCAGACCTTTATAACATGATCAGAGTGAGGGAATTCTGGGTAGGCTGCAGAGCGGCAACACCGCTAGAAAAATCAGGCTGCCAAATCACACAAACACAACTACACACACCTCATCAGCCAACTCATCACACCGATGAGCACATATGGACACGGAATGAAGATTTCAGTCTAAATTCTTGTGATCCGGGGTAAAACAATTCAAGTATTTCGGGATCTGAAAGTGAGTGTGCTGTGATGTTTTTGCACCATTTATGACGATGCAATCTGGCAGAGAGACACCCATGATTTGATTTTTCACGTGCTGTCCATCAACACAGCGCTGATAAATCGCTTGTTGTTAACATCCAATAAACTCAGCAGATCATCGCGCTGAAGCTCCTGCTCTTGTCTGAGTGAAAAGCTTTCCTCAGTGCCACAGACGCAGGCTAACATGAATGAAGCAGCGCAAACAAAAAGCACCTGACATCGGTGAACAACAGCGATCTGACACCACACAGGAAAAGCAAACTTAATCAAAAGCTGAAGCCGGGGACTGTCCTGCCTTTCCACCGATGTTTACACCAATTTAGTGTCACAGCATTGACCGCAGTGTGTGAAAAATGTACACACGGCCTCTTAAACCTTCAGGACGGGCCAAATTGATCACCATCTCTCACCAAAAAAGTGGCTTTGGGTTGCAAAAACATTACAGTCATTAATGTTCACCGTTTGCCCATATAAACGAGCCGAATGCTGTCAAATCTATAACAATTGCACTTGTGAGTGTCAATAATGTGGTGAGACGGCAACAATGCATGTCTGAGAAAACTGTCTATATAATAAAGACAGCGTTTCTGAAGTGTGTTTGGTGCCATCTCCACAATTGTCTTTGCGGAGGAACACGTGTTTAAAACACATCTGAGGTAAGACAAAGCACGAGACGTATTTCATTCTGTGACAGGATGACAGCTGCTGTAACTCATCTCATGCAAATGTCCTGACCTGACATGAATACGTGAGAAAAATAAAAAGCTCCAGTCAAAAACAAGATGATTGATACATTCAACAAAACAGCCTTTATCATGTCAGAAATGCATTCAGGTTGTTTTACAAAACGCTCTCTCTTTAGTGTGTAAATAATGACTTATACTGTGCCCTCGCAAGCATTTTCATAAACTGAATATCAAAAATGCCTTTTGCTTTGAAACCTATTTTACTCCAACTTCTGTTGCTGCTTGTATTATTTAAGTATCACTGAGATTTTATTATTTATTATTTTCTATTCTAATTTACAATCTTAGGAATTTTGCTGTGCATCTTTGATATTTTATTGTCTGTATATTTGTTTTGCATTTATTTTTATTTCAGTTTTAATTATTTTAGCACATCACGTTAAACTAAATTAAAATGAAAAATGTTGCAACTAACTGAAATGAATCTCAGTTAATAATTATTTTCATTATTTTATTAGAATTTTACTTTTTAGTTTTAATATACTATAACAGCACATTTTTCTTTTTATTATAAACAGATACAGAAAATAAAGACATTTGAAAAATATTAAAGGTGCCATAGAATGGAAAACTGAATGTACCTTGGCATGGTTGAATAATAACAGCTCAGTACATGAACATAACATACTGTGAGTCTCAAACACCATCGTTTCCTACT
>JAUMHQ010000069.1:17610508-17623794 GCA_032361165.1 Enteromius paludinosus
TAGACTCCAACCCAACTTTGTCTATAGATTAACGCCGATATTTTTTTTATCGCGCGATAAGAGTCTCGCGTTAACGCCGATAACGGCCCACCACTACTTTTTACATTTACGAAATGGACCCTAATGACTGGTTTTGTGGTCCAGGGTTACATATATGATTTTATTAAAACGTATATATACACACTACAAGCAATAAAGTAATGAAATAAAAAGCAAAACTGCATCCCAAGGATATGCATTAATAATGCATGGCAATTTAACCAGAATTAACAGGGAAAAATTGTGCATTTATAAATTATTCTTAACACTAATTTCATAATAAATACAGTAACAGCTGTTCTTGATTTATAAAGGCACTCGTTTTGATGACCCCTTTTGTAGATGACAACTAATCAAAAGCGTCAAAACTTGTCACCATGAATCTCCACACATTCCTGACACACGGGAAGCCACAGAATCATGTTAATCCAGCAAACACTCACGCGTCAGCAGATGTGTCCAATCTACAGCAGAGAGTTCGACAGGTTTGTTTTCCATCCCTTCTACAAACTATCTGGTGTTACATCAATACCTCACATCTGTTCTGCTCACAGAAAATCTCATCATCATCGTTCTTTTCATCTGCCTGAAAACACATGGACACACCAGGCTCTCTCTGTCGTTACGTTTCTGTCCACGTCCCTGAAGTGAACGAGTCCTTCAATAACCATTACGCAACAGAAGCGTTTATGTGCCGAGAGTAACTACATACGACGTGCGGCTGGATCAGACAAACAGGCCGAGCGCTCGGACAGCTGGTCAGACCGATGACTATTCATCACACTCACGACAGAGAACGAGTCAAAGTCAAACAGGAGCCTGCTCTTGTAAAATCTGTTCCAACACGTTTCAACCAGTGCCTTTCCATGACTGCCTTATGTGATTACTAGAATTACTAGCCCCCTGGAAAACATGCAGAAGGCCAAAAAACATCTGTTTCAATACGATACAATATACAGTAAAAAGAGCCGGATCATTTTGACTCAGAGCAGATTTAATTTTTTGTCCTGAAAATACTTTTTTGGATTAAATCTTACTGGCTGCTGACTGGGCTCATATAGGGTATAACAACTTATACTTATTTTAAACTTTTTTATATATAGTGCAATTACACAAAATTATGGAAAAATAGAGTGTCGGAAAGAAAAAATGTGTTCTTTTTTTAAATGACCCCTCAAAAATGACCCACCTACTAAATCATTGCTTGATTTCTTTAAATTAGCACAGATTTTGTGTTTCTTTTGAAAACAGCTGAATGTAGGCCTCATTGATCTCAGGGGTTAGGTAATAATTGGCTAAATTATCCACAACTAATGCTATTTTCACTTAAAAACTGAGGTGCAAAAGCTCGGATCAATGAGGACCACATCCAATCACGTTCAGAAATAAATACAAGACCTTTACTAACTGAAAGAAAACAAGCCGATTAAAAGATAAAATGCACGGTTGTGTGATTGTGACACAGTTTATTGAGAGATTCACAAGTCATTTTTTGGACCTGGAATGCCTAGTTAATTTAAGGATTTATAACACAGCACAAGATAAAAAAACAAAACAAACAAACATCTAAAGAGCCGTCAGCGAGAGACGTGTTATTGTGTGACACACGGCAGATGTTCTATTCGGAAAGATAAAAACTTATTTGTCACTGGCATGGGATACATTTCCCACTAAACAGCTAGAAATTAAGCTTCATCAGAGCTAAGATCATCTTTTGTAGATCTCTATCTGACACGCATACACCATCTCACAGGAAAGACAGCAGGAGGATTTGATGTGTTGCTCTGCCCCGTAACCATCATCAGTGTTTTGACACTGAGTACAGAGAGATAAAAGCCTTTAGATTTGAAATAAGACAGTTTGCAGCACCAAACACGTGCTGCTTCCACCAACATGTGGATGTTCGTCAGTGAATCCCCGGGAGACCTTCCTTTAAATAAAACCTCACGCTAGATATTTATACTGCATGACAGATGCTTTAAGATCTTCTGAAGAGCTGTGATCTCACATCGTGCATGCTGCTTATGAAAACTTATGAGAGAAGTTATATAGAGAGTTTTACTTTTTGAATCAATTCTTTGAGAAAGGACAGCTTGAATCGATTTACAAAAACGCATCACGTTTACCAAAGACACCAGCATGCTGCTCCTTAACAAGGAAGCCCAACGCTCTCATACTTCTGAGAAGTGACGAGGAAGCATTAAATATATATCGCTTCATTTTATATCAACAGCAAAATCATGGCAACCACGTCATGCATATTCGATATATAACCACGTATGCATTAATTATAAAGCGTATCATTACCTGCCAGGCAATCAGATCCTTTAGTTTTTCAATCTTCTCCTGGTCGTTTGGATGTTCCTGGGTGTATTTCTCAGTGAAAAATGCCTACAGATGACAAAATAACAACAATAAAATTAAACACCTACTGTACAAGCCTCAAAATATAGCATGGGGTCTGCAACACCTGAATTACATTCACACAGGAAACAGCTATTTTAAATCACATAAATGCATCCTCTACAAGATGACTTGCATGACATCAAATGGTTAAAGTGTTTAACGCATTTATCTTCTGTTGGTTTAATCTTTGTGCTGTGATGCAATAGGCAAACAATTATCAGAATAATCTCACACCTTCTCATAATTAGCAAAGCCACCCATGACAGCTGGGTCCACGATGCCGTTGAGGAGCATAGAGAGGGGGTTGATGGGAAGGCTGGAGTCGTTTAGGTGGCGCTGGACCATGTTACTGATTTTCTCATTGGTCAGCTGCATTGTCTCCATAGCATTTTCCAACGGACTGATTTCTTCCTGCAAGAAGCAGCAAAAACATTTACACACCAAAAAAATAAATATTTCTGCAAAAAATCAACAAGCAAAAAATATATACAAAGGATGACTCTTCTAACACTTACAAGCAACGTTACAAACTCCACTAATGAGCAGCGAAACAACAAGAGCAGGTTTTCAAGTCAAATTATGTGCCAGATTCAACACCGAACCGTTTATTGATGGACTAATGAACGTGATAACATGTTTTCTCTCCAAATATCTGGCTCCCGTAACGCATCTGTGACAGGATCTGAAATCAATGTGAGCGACAGACGCTCTGATGTGTCTATCTTAAGAAACTCATGCCAGGGAAGCTAATGAGAATGAAAGCACACGTGAAGCTTCAGAGAAAACAATGGTGGCCACACGGTGAGAAGGAGGGCTAAAAAGGGACGGTGCAAATTAGAATAGATAAACACCAGGGCATGCAGTCTGGGCATCAGATGATGCTGGAGCTGCTGCAGAGTCAAATATGCGTGCCAGCACACGTAACCACGATTCCCTCAGCGCAGGACGGATTCAGGACAACACGGTCAGAAGAGCATGATGGAAAGAAAGCGTTAGGCAGGCCAGGTCTGCTATAATGGAGTGCAGTGAGAGAGAGAGGCAGGTCTGTTTTCTTTTGTGCTCTTAAAAGATACTTCATATTCAGCAACATTATTGATTTGGCTGCACTGCTGCTATCGGATGAGAACCACACTTGAACTAATCACATTTGTCTTCTGTAGAGCTTTATAGCTGAACTGAACTCACCATGGATGCTCTTTTTACTGTCCGGGATCTGCTTATAACGTCAGAGTTTTGGCTTTGTTTTCAGACTTGCTGAAGGGAATCACTCACATGTAGTTTGACCAATAGCATGCAGGCATTGTACAGAATCGACCAGTCATGGCGTTTCAGAAGGCGGTATGTTCCTGACTACTATTATTAAAAATAAAGAACATTTGGACATTCTACTACAGTAACTATAAGTAACTTTGTAACTACATGTCAACTACTACTCATTCATTTGCAACTGCATGTCTACTAAACTAGTCAGTATGTTGTGGACCCATCAAAATAAAGTGTTAGGAGATAATAAGTAATCATTGTCTTAAGCAATATCTTGAAGTGAGGTTAACCTCCAACTTGTCTTAAAGGTAAATGCTATGTATTAGTTTGTTTGAAAAATTAAGCATTAAAACATACAACTACTGTACGTTACTACTGATGTGCACAAATACCACTGATGCATGTTAACACAAATCCGCCATGATTTGACTTTTAGCTGAATCTGAAATTCAGCAACAACTGTACATTTTAATTGTGCAATTGTGTATTTCATGAGAGCACCGTAGTAAGTTGTGTTCACTCTAGAGGAAGCACAAACAAGACAGCATGCAAATCCACTGCAACAGATCACTTGAGACAAGCTCTTAAATGCAACTTTGAGTGCCGATCTCCTCTAGCATCAATAGTGCACACTTAATATTCATGCCAGCTTTTGAAGTATTTCTCACTGAACCGATCAGCAAGTCTTACCAAGAACCGCAATACAATCAGATAACACCAAAGCTAGTCATTTTTTTTAAAGACATAAGATGTATTTGAGATCCTTTGAAGAATTGCACTTAGAAAGTTTCTTGGGAGCTTCTTAAAACTTCTTTCTTAAGAAAAATATGCTTAGAATTAGAATATGGTGTTGTAGTAGTCTTGTGTGTACTATTTTAATGTACTGCCATACTATTTTTAAATATTTGAGATTAAACAGTCAACAATACAAAACATTCTAATAAAAACATTTTTTATCAAATTTAACTTGGATGAAAAAAACATCACAAGTACACAATAAGTGCATTGTAATAAATAATCTAAATGTATGTATATTGTAGTTAGGTACACCAAATATAAAGTGGGACCTTTTTTGTTTAAATGGACAAGTTGATGCTAGAATTCTGAATAAATGCCATTGGGCCATTAGTAAATGTTGAGAGTAAGACAGGTTAAAAACACATATATTGTAGATGGTTGTGAGACACGTCAACCCAACTGTATCAGAATTTATCCGAAGTTTCCCCTTTAAACAATCAACAATCTGTGATATAAAGAACCACTTCGGATGCTAAAGCTGTTGTACTCACCGCTGAGACAGACAAGACTTCAAACCAGCGCAGGATGCCGGGCAGCTTATATGCGGTTACGTAAGTCGTCCTTTCAATCCACATGTTCTTTTGGAAGAATGGGAAAAATTGTGAACAGTTAGCAGAATGAAAGCTTTTAGCAAAGGGCCGCATTTCAGGTAAAGAGTGGCCACAATTTATTCCTGCATGCTTTTTTTTTTTCAATTTAAGCCTCCATTTACTGGATCTTAATGGATGTTTACCAATAGCAGACGTGAGTGGAGGCCGTGGAGGTGGGACAGACTTTATATTTTAGTATAATGGTGCCGTGTTCTCAGGTTTGACATCTCGCTGAAATAACTCTGCGCGAAGCCAAGTTTTTAGACAAATGGCTATTAGAAAAACAGTTCCGAGTTCTTCTAAATGAGGAACTGCAGAGCACTTCACACGAGCGCTGAGTGAAATAACAAAAGGAGAAATGCTGTAGTCATTGAAAAGCAAAAGGAAACTCACAGCGAACTCATTGTCCGGATCTTTCTCCCCTTTCCGGACTGGCCGTGAATACTGGAATTTCTGGACTTCATTCACTGTATAAAAGCTGAAAAATAAAAAAAGCGAATGAATCATTCTCAGAGTGCTTAGTGGTTTTGAGAGGGTTGCATTGGTCAAGAGTTGGTTCTAAAAGCAGCCTGTGGAAACACAGCGGAAAAGTAACCTCAATCGTACATCATCAAGGACGTCCTTTGAAAAGAGCAAATGTAAACACTTCTTTTGAATGAATCCTTTACAACCATGACTCATCAGCATGCTGATGAGTCATTATCACAGTTTACTAATATTTTGGGTTAATATGAAAAAAAAAAAAAGAAAATGCTGATTTTCCCCCAAAACTTCAAATGTGACATTTGACAACTGTTCATAGTGTGTTTGTGCCTGTAAAGCGTCTGACAGTTCTGCATTTAAAAACCAACTGTAGCCTGACTAAACAGCTTTATAGTGCTGCCTGAGAAAGAGCGTATCATTGATTGGACAAACTTACTGAACAAACACGCCTGTCACTGAATGAGAGACTGAACGACACGCTGAGTGAGAGACGAACGAGTGTGAATGACTGATGCCAATGCACGGTTAACATGACACCAGTTATGAGTAGCCTGTTGGAAATGCAGTGCTTTTGTGCACATTGAACAAGGCGGATAAGTCATTTTCCCAACAGTGGAAGTGAAACCTCAATTAATTTATTTCTGCCAATAGCTGATGTCTAAAAAAAGAAGCTCAGCATTTGACAAAATGAAGGAAAATAGACATTCTTTGAGTCCGAGTAGATCTGCAGACATTTGAAATATAATAAAAGATAACAAGACTAATTTCAGCTGTGCTTCTGCTGAGAAAATGATTCAATGGTGCAGCTCACACGCCATTTCTGATTCCCGAAAGCACAAATGCATAGCAATTAAACTCGCATACTGTTCAGCACCTACATAACAACATCTGTGTTTTGGATGAACTATCACTTTACCAGCCACTCTTGAAATTATTATGTCATTCATTTTAGATTAACCCACCATTGTGTGTGACCCTGGACTATAAAACCAGTCATAAGGTACATTCTTTGAAACTGACATTGATGCATCTGAAAACTGAATAAATAAGCTTTCCATTGATGTATGGTTTATTAGGATAGGGAAACATTTGCTTGCGATACAACTATTTGAAAATCTGGAATCTGAGGGTGCAAAAAAAAACCCAAAAAGAAATAATGAAAGAGAGTGTGATAATGGAGAGGCGTGTGGATCCATACGCAGCATTTATTTAGAGCAAGGCAATACAGGATCAGCAAACAGGAACAATATGAGCTAGGCAGAGAACAATCACAGGGTGAGGTAACAATCTGGGGTCGCTAAACAAGAAAACTTTAATTAATGCTCGGAAATCAACTGGTTTTTGTTCTAGTGATAATGAGTGAGTGATGATTAGTCCAGGTGTGAGTGATTAGATGGTGGCAATGGATGATGGGTAATGTAGTCCGGGTGACAGTCTGAGAGTAGTGGTGATGGGGCAGAATTCATAAACCAGATCATGACCGAGAGGGTGAACATTTACACAATTTGATCTTCCCCGTTCACAAATCCACTAAAATCTAATACTCCAGTTGAGGTCAGGCTTGTGCAACTCACGTAAATGAGCATGATGACGCAAACATGCCTAAAGCCATGCTTCTGGACTGGGCTCAGAACAGATTCAAATCGGATTGAGAAAGACACAGATAACCAATTACAATATTTACAAATGTATTAGCTGCAGGGTGGAGAGAGATCCAGCCCGGGGCATGAGAGGAGAGACACAAAAATAAACCTCAACTGTGACACGGGAGATCAGGCCGACTTTCAATCACTGAAGTTATCCACCCCTTAAGCTCCTCTACTCGTTCACGCTTCAGCAAGCTCATACAAATCACATCCAGTCATGTGACCTTTGGCTCTGATGCTTATTTACTCCGAATTGTGGGTAAATAGTGAGTTTTAATTGCTTTTCATGCTCACTGGCAGCCCTGATTGGCTGCGGTAAGCCGCCTCTGACGCTTTATCAAGATCTGTGATAACTGTGTTGTTTACCCCGTGGCCCTGAATTTAGCCTGAAACAGAATTATGCTTCCGCCGCAGGTGTGTGTGTGATTTATTAAAGCACAGAGGAGTGTAGTAAGGTCAAACACTGTTTGCTCACTGCACATTTCCATTTTAATCAGCTGTGTGAGTCGCTCTGAAACACACAAACCCCAGAGATCTGCCCGCTGGTTTACTGACCCATTTCGCACACACACACACACAGGTCAGCAGACAGATGGAAATAATGCGTGAGACAAATAGAATAAATAATGATACAAATATACAGATTAGACAGACAGACAGATGGATAGATCTCTCACCTGACGATCTGCTCTGATACGGGTTTGTTCTGGAACTTTGGTGGCAGTTCTAGGATGGGCTTCACTGTGAAACACTGAATGTCTGTTTAGAGCAAACTAAGAAATAATAACAGGGACAGCAGAGAGATCTGAAGTCAAATAAATACAAACAGGTTTTGTTGTTGTTATGGGGATGTGCTGTGAGTGACTCTGGAGGATACACTGTCCAGAGGAGCTCCTGATGTCCTCGCTGGGAGGCGTCGTGGTCTTCATCTTCTCAGCGTTGGGGAACTGAGTGAGCAGTCTGGCCTCAAAGTCCTCCCGCCGCTCGTACTCCTTCCCCCGATAGATGAACATCTTATTCTGAAAAACACCCGAAGCAGACATTTTCATCTCCAGATCAAATTTGCTCATTCATTCTGACAACTTCTCTGCGCTCGCCATCCGAATCTATGAATAACATTTACATGCATTTCAAAACATCACATTTGCTTAAAAAAAAGCACAATTTAATTAACACGTTAGATTGAATAAACACGCAAATATAACAAAGTATTAATCAAATATACACAAAGGTCAGTACAAACACGTCCAGAGAAGATTTAAAACAGCAGTGGAAAAACAAAACAAAAATGAGGTTTTCTGAAGCATGTCTATAAGAACTTAACGATAGAGAAAAAAATTTGCATACTATTATATGCAAATTATTATTTGCCAAATAATCAAATGCAATGAAGCATAGTTCAGACAATACAATAAATTAAATTAAATAAAGAAGAATAAAATGCATATAACTGTTGTCAATGGCAAAGACTGTATACCCATTCAAACTCTTCTGTGTTTTCTTTTCATTTGAATTTTTACATTTCAACAACTAAGCAGAAAGAAATAGTTACAAATTTGTGATACTAACAGCCCTTTTTTCTTGCAATTCTGAGAAAAAATATGATTGCAAGATATAAATGTCTGAATTCTGGGTTTACATGCTGCAATTAATTAATTTTTTCTCTCAAAATGTACACTATAAATGCAGAACTGCGATTCTGTCCAAAATGTGGGATATAAATAATTGCAATTCCGTTTTTTAGACTTTGGTGGAAACAAACTAAACTTAACTGTAAGATCTAAATGCAAATAAATAACTAAGTCAAATAAATAACAGTAAAAAATACTTGCAATTTACTACACAGTGGTAGCATGTTGGGAAAACCAGATGAGAACCACAAAACTGGATCATTCAATCATCATTATCATCTCTCCAAAGATTATATAAGAGCAGTAAATTGACACAGAAAACAGAATCTCATCACTCCCAGTCTGCATTTCTTAGGAATCTCAAAATAGCCACCGCAGTTGTAATTCTGAGGTGTTTGGCATGTCTGGAAACGCTCAATTACTGCACATTCCCATAAAGACACCGTCAATCATCTGCGCCCACCTACAATACCGTCGATATGTTTCCATTCAAAGCATCTGTGCGAACAACTATACACAGACCGCTGTGTGCACACAAACACCCACACACACGCTGAGAAATATGACAGTGACGGAGCGGGGTAATAAATTGCCAATATGCATGGAATTGAAATGTTTATTGTTGAACAATGCATGATCACATTAAATATTTCGCAATGGGACAAAGCAGTGTGATAGTGTTCGATCTGAAATGAAAACAGGCTGAGAGACACACACACAAACAAACAAACATGCGCACACACAGAAACACACAGAGAAACACACGCACACACAGAAACAAACAAATATGCGCGCACACACAAACACATACACAGAGAAACAAACACACACAAGCACACACACACACATACAAACAAATAAATGCGCACACACATAAACAAACAAACAAACACAAGCACATTCACAAACTCACACCCCCACACATACACAACCACACTCCATGCATGCACAAACATATTTCAGCTGCTCAATTAGTGAAAAGTGAACTGAAGGTGAAATATGCCCAGGGCCGTTTTCAAATCTGCTTCTGAGCGATAAGGTGACAAATTGCACTGTGCTCTCGACGGGTGTTTTCACAGCGCCGGTGTTTCTGAGCATGGCAGCGATCGCACCACTCCGCACGCATACAAAAGTGCCACTTTATGGAGGGAGAGGAGATTGCGAGACGTTCTGTCTTTCAAAAGGCGAAGCTTCTCTCCACGGAGCAACACGTCAACACCACCAGGAGGCGACTGGCCTTTAGACACAGATTTATTTTTTTGTTCCCAGAATGGTTGGTGGGAGACGCGTGACTGCAGGCAGCCGGAAGAGTATTAAAAGAATTACAAACATATCTGAGGCGTTGCAGAGCCACAACCACATGCTTTAACACACGCTTGATCTGAGGAAGGTGAATAGTAGAAGTAGAAGGTAAAACTTTAGAAACATAGGATCTGAGCTGCAAAGTGCAAGTGAAACAGAACTGGTAATAGAACAATCTAAAAATACCCAAAACATATGAATTCAGTTTATATTTATGTTTTTTAAACAACTTGAAAAACCTTAAAATCATCAGCGGTGAAACTGAAACAGGGTTAGTAATAAAAAAAAGCTAAAAATACTCAAAAAATAAGATTAAAAAAAATCAATAAATGAATAACTGAATAATATAACTAAATCCAAACACAGACAATTAATGAATTGAATTGAATAAATATTTAGTTAAACCATCAGCAAAGAACTGAAATACATTTGGTAACAAAAGAATATACAAATATAAAAATATAAATAATAATAACTGAAACTAATTATATAATTGAATTGAACATCATTAATTTGTTTATACATTTTATGAATAGTATTTCATAATTTTTTTATTTTATTATGTCATTTTATTAACATTTAAAACATTGGATTTTAGAGGCAAGGTAGAATTCAAACAGATATGATAATAAAATAAGCTAAGGACTAAATACAACAATAATTGAGATGAATTCTATAATTGAAATCAAACAAATAAATTCATTAATTCAACAAATATTATTTATTAAATACTGAGATTGTTATTTCATATATTTTTGTCAATCTTAAAAGCAATAGATGAAATGTGGAACTGAAATAGATTTGGGAAGAAACCACAAATTTGATTAATTAATTTAATAAATATTGAGATGGTTTAGTTTATTTTAATATTTAAAAATCCATCTAAAGATTGAAGGCCTATATCTGGGACAAAAAGGTGAGAAAGAATCAAGGTGAAAAGTATAATTGTGAAATTGGCCTTCATGTTTCAAAAGGAAAAATAAATCTGTGAGCTTTAATAAAACTCGAGCCGTGGAACATGAAATTGTCTGTATTTGAATGAAGGTTCCGTCAGTAGTGAGTTTGGAGACGCCACACAAAGACACCAGTAATTGATTTCCAGGGCTTTGGAAATATATCAGACGAATTCACACTGCAATGCACTTACACAAAGAAACAGACATCTCCATGGTGACAGTGCACTATGACAGATTCAGGATTAGAAGAGGAATTCTCACCCGCAGGAAGGAGGGGAAGCCCAGTCCGTAATAACCTACAGCGAAGTAGTCCGGCTTGGGTCTGATCACTTTTACAATGTTCTCATAAAACTGAGCTTGCTTCCTCTGAAAGACACAGGGACAGTCAGATCAGTAGTGCTCAACAGCTCCAATCCCCACAAATACACTTTCCTGACATGGTGGATGGTGGCCAGGGCATTGCTAGGTTGCATAATTAATATAGAATTTAATCAATCTGACAATTTTACTAAGATGACCATATAAAAATAAAAAGAATAAATAGAATAAATAAGGTTAAATAGGGTGCTTAATATAATTTGACTAATAACACTGGGTTAAATAAATCAAAACGTAATGTTAACTAAAAAAATATATATTTGTGTATGTATATATATATATATATATATATATGACAATATAATCATTTCTTATAATCCTTTCTTTTTATTCAATATTAAATGAAATCATAAGCAAATAATTTAATAAAAAAAAATATTTGTTATATACAATTCATCAAATAATAAAATTACATACATTCACATTTTTGTGTGGAACTACATAATTAGCCACTACTACTACTACTACTACAAAATAAACAAATAAATAAATAATAATAATAATAAAACAGGTTTGTGACACACGTTTATTCATGACTGTGCAAAACGTGCCAAGAGTTAATTTTAAATAAAATCAGACCACAATCGTTGTTTGCGTCTGAATGGATCAATTTGTCATTTGTTGCTAATTAGACAAAACCTAACTAATGAACAAAATGCAGGAACTCATTAAACCCCACAGATCATTTATATTAGGCCAATTTACCTACTTTGGTGAACTTTAACAGTCTGAACGACTCATTGTTTGTTTGATTGTACAACCTTGACAAGAGAAAGTTTGTACGTACCAGTAAAGCGCTCAGCTGCTCAAAGTCAAACATCTCGTTCTCGTACTGCTCAGCTAACTCCTTCCCCAGGATAATGGCCTCCTCCCACATCTGTACACAGAGCACCAAAACACACATCAGACACCATCAATGGAGCTCATTATGTCAAACCACGCTGCTGAGATACCCTTCTAACCATCTGTAAACAATGTGCTTCGAGTTGACTGTACTCTGTGAGATTTATGTTGAAAAGAATGCAAAAATGACGCAGCTGCACCTGGCTGATTGCGTTAAATATTTAAGAGATTGTAACAGGAATGTTCTGGGATTGCCAGAGAATACTATTCTGACATCTTTTCTCTGTAAAAACAAACAATTGCATGCAGAGTAATGCACGTCCACTGCAAGACAGAGACTGAAAGCTTGTATTTTTAATGCATTGCTTTGTACAAAAAATGTGAGTTATATCAAGGATCATGCAAGTTTCATGAAGGTCAATTTAAGATCATGAAAGAAAATGTAAAGAATAAATTAAATTAAATCCATGCCTCCTAATGTAGAGGTCATAAGAGAACAGTGAGTTGAATTAGCACCACGTTTGAAAATACAATTTCCAACTGATCTCAATTACTTCTTAATTTATATACAAACAAATTGCTTAACTAAAAACAAAAAGAAAGAACTTTGCACTGTACACTCTGACGGTAGATGCAAAACAGACAGAAGTTGTTTTTTCAGAGATATTTATCAAAATGAAGTAAATTTATGGTTAAAATAAATATCAAAATAAATGGTTACAGTATACAGTACAGGCCAAAAGTTTGGACACGCCTTTTCATTCAATGTGTTTTCTTTATTTTCATGAGCATTTACATCGGTAGATTCTCACTGAAGGTATCAGAACTATGAATGAACACATGTGGAGTTATGTACATAACAAAGAAAGGTGACATAACTGAAAACATCTTTTATATTCTAGTTTCTTCAAAATAGCCACCCTTTGCTCTGATCACTGCTTTGCACACTCT
>JAUMHQ010000069.1:17638263-17650949 GCA_032361165.1 Enteromius paludinosus
TCTGCGCGCAATTCAAGGTAGTCACGGGGTGTGTCGCGATGCTCCCTTATCACACCGCGACACAGGATCGTGGATCTAAGTGTCGCGATTTCGGTTTCATATCTTGTATCGGTACAACCTAAAACACCACAGTTTTTCTTCCGCAATCACACGTCTGAGCTTTGTTTCCCGGTGGACCGAAAATAAACGCGACACTCGCGTCCCCTGGAAATCTGATAAAATTCAACCAATCAGATGACGACTTCGACATTCCTGAAGGGTTTCCAGTTAAGTGTACCATATGCATCTGACGTCTGAGGCTGAGACTAACCTAAATCTGACTAGTCAAGTAGTAGTTTAGACCATGGCTTTTCAAACTGAGAGAAAGAAAAATATCCGTCTGTATGTCTGTCAATCCATCTGTCCATCCATCTATCTTGTGTATCCATCCATCTACAGTATCTATCCATCACTACAGTACAATTGTGCACACAACTTTCTTTTTTATGTAAACGAATTAGTTTCTAAATACACTGAAAAGGTACTGTTTTATAGTATAAACTGGATGAAATGAAAGCCCTATTTTCTGAAAATTAATCTTTAAAGGTAAGTATATAATGACTGAATTTTCAGAGAAACAGAAAACCCAACTTTGATCTAACTCTAAATAAAAGAAAAAAGAAAATCAGAAGACTGCGAAAGTCAAATGGCATCTAGCAACGCAGCCCTGGGAAATAATTAAACAGGATTCCGCACTACTTCAGAGAAGCATTAAATAAATAAGAGCACACATGAAATAATCAACATCCCACACTCATCTGATATCCGTGCCAGCTCTTCCTATCAAACATGCTGCTATAATTAAACTGACCGCTGAGAATCACACAGAGTATTTCCATCTTTCTTTAAGGGTGACTTCCTCTTTTAACCTTTAGTGAAAATGCTCTGGAAATGAATTCCCAACGTCTGGTTTCAAGGCCAGAGACCTGACGTGCTCCCTCTCACTCTCAAATACCACATAAAATAAAGCACTAAATGACAACAAAGACGACACGGCATGATGGAAATAACTCGACCTTTACCTGAACGATAGAGCCATCATATGCATTTCTGAGGTCACCATCCCAGATAGAGGTTCAAGACTCTCAAAAATGGTACAAACTTGAACTTTGAAAGCATCGCCATATGTATCTAAAAGCAGGTTAGCATATACACCAGAACAGAAGGTCAAAATGTGACTAGTGGTAAAAGTGACTTAAACTAAACACCACCGCTTAAACACACTACACAAACAGGTCACAACCACTCATGATTAAGCTCAGTGACTAAACTACTTATTTAGATCAGTAAAGGTGGCCATACACGGTGCAAATTCAGACAGTCGGAAGTCCGTATGGCCACGCTCCCGACAGCTCCCGAAGTTTTTTGACATGTTTAAAAATGATCGCGAGGTCGGGAAGTGCTCGTAAGGCACTCTTCTCGTACTTTCTCACAGACCATACGAGCCCCAACCAGACGATTTCTTCCGATAACCAAAAATATCACATGCGAGCTCGTACGGCCGTGTATGCCTTAACACTCAGTAGATCAAAACACTCAAAATAGCCTAGGAACAATATATAAAAAAATGCTCAAAAGAATCCTTGCAACACTTTAAATTAGATCAACCAATCAAATTTGAACACTAGTTAACTTTCCTTGGACTTTATTTTGTGCTACAATGTATATCGTGCTGCCTCTTGAACTTCAGAGGCTGAAACGATCTGCCATGTCACATTCAAAGGAATAATTCATCCGAAAATGAAAATAACAGCATGTTTTACTCACCCCCAAGCCATCCTAGGTGTCTATGACTTTCTTCTTTCAGACGAACACAGTTTGAGTTTTTTAAAACTGTATCTTGGCTCTTCCAAGCTTGGTAATGCTGGTGCATAGAGGGCAGGATTTTGAAGCACTAAAAATCAAATATATTTCCACAAGTACTGCGTTGTAAAAATAACCTATATGCCTTCAGGGGGTTATCAAATGAAGCAGATCGATGGTTTTTTTTAAGCTGCGTCATACATCGAGTCAAAGGTCAGCCAGAGAGTTGCTGATATATCCGATTTACAAAGCTTCAAAATCATGGCCACCATCCACCAGCATTACCACCAAGTCATATTCACCTAGGATGGCTTGGGGGTGAGCAAAATATACTGTCATTTTCAGTTTTGGGTGAACTATTCCTTTAAGAGCACCAAAATGTTGTGCTGAAAATTTGAAAGCGGAGTCTTTGTTTTTTAGCCAGAAGTAAATGTGATTTTTGGATGGGAGATGTGCTACAAATGTTGCTTGTTGAAGGGAAAGCCATGGATCAGCTTAAACTGTGCGTGGTTCATAAGTCAAGCGCAAAAGCTTTTTTAACTGCACAGCATAACCAGTGCTAAATTCGACCCAAGAAACATTTTCTTCAGAAAAATTGCAATCTGGTATGTTATTCCATAGACATGACTTCATGCGTTTGATATTGAGCTGAACTTCAGTTCACTCTTTTACTATCGCTGCACCTCCCTTACTTAGACCTTACACAACATCTCTAGAGGAGTAGCTCTGGATTATGAGTAATTGGGCTCAAAGGAACGAGTGCTGAAACTCCATCACACATCCCAACTTCCTCAAGACACCATGTAATTATCCTGAAAATTGAAGTTCAGCTCATAATTAAATCTGCTGCACCTTAATTTACCCAGGAGTCACCGCTAATGTTGCGTACTCTGTGGAGTCCAGCAAAACAAACCCAGCTCATGACACTGTGAAAAAGCATTAGCATGTGGCTAAGCAGAAACAGGTAATAACCATGTCTTTTGGGCAGCACATCAGAAGATTCTAATGATTTCTGAAGGATCATGTGACACTGAAGGCTTTTTGACTAGTGTTTTGATTAAATAAATGCAAAAAAAATATCTAGACACATCAATGTAGAGAAAAAAAGAAAGAAAGAAATGGTGCATGCTATTTGACCACAAACCTAACATAATGTGGATTGTTGAACAAGAGAGAAAGAGCTTTTAAAATCTATTTCATATTGTTCTTTAATGCATATGACATTTGTTACTCGTGTAAAAATGAGTGTGTTCTCTTCTGGTTAGGAAAATGAGAAAAGTAGTCAAGCACGTAATTGTGTGATTGGAGTGAACTGCAGCCGTTTGGAACAGTGTTTCCTGAACCAAAAGTGAGAACAAGGCCAAATAAAAACATGAATGAATTCATGAGTGCATTATTACAGATTACAGGCTGACTAATGTTAACATGCTCATTAATATTCCCTGCTTAATCATCAGAGCTGAATCAATTCTAAATTAATAAATGAAATTGAACAGTTCCATGTGACAGTCATTCATAAATGCAATTCATTACAACCATTCCAGTATTTTCTAGGTATTTAAAGCTTTTTGTGAATTTGGACCCACTGAGAACATTTCTGCATGATTATGGCTTATTCATACATGTCCGGAGATCTCTTCCAGCACTACAAAAGATAGATCAGCAACCCATTGGTGGACAGAAGAGATCATAAGAGATGTTTTATCTCAGATGCTGCATTGCTGTGAGCATCTGTCCATCTTTTGGTTTAAAATCTCAGGCATACGACAGTCCACGTGCACTACAGTCTACAGATTCACAGACTCAACTCCTAAACATACTGAGCTGCCGCGGTGTCAACTGCCTACATAAGAAGCATGCTAACAGACTCAGAAGTGTCACAATGCATATAGAAAGTGACAATAGTTTGATGCTTGATTGTGTGCAGTGTTAACCTTTTGAGACTCCAAAAAGTCAACAGATTGACAAAGTGCAACAGAAAGCTGGAGGCCTGAGAGATTATTAATACAAATAATAAAAAAAAACACACCCTGGCAACTGCATACAGTAGCAGCAACTTCATAGAACCTCTAAAAACAAAAATTACAATTATATCATCATTTACTCCAAATCCTTTATTCTTCTGAACACAAAGGAAGATGTTTTGAAGAAAGTTTGTAACCAGGCTGTTTTGGGTCACCATTGACTTTGACAGTATTTTTCCCCACTGTGGAAGTCAATGGTGACCCAAAACAGGTTCACAGAGTAAATGATGACAATTTGAATTTTGGGGTAAACTATTCCTTTGAAACACCAACCATCTAAAAATCCATCTATAACATCCCAGCAACACTTAAAAAAATCTCAAAACACCCTAAAAACTTCAAACACCTTAACAACTGCATAGCAACACTTTAAAACACTCATAACACCCTAAAACCCCAAAAAAACTTAGCAACTGCATAGTAACACTCTAAACGCCATTGAAACACTCTACAAACTTGAAAAATGTAAGCTACTGCACAACATCACTGTAAAACACTCTAAATATCCCAGAAACTCCTTAAAGGTGCTCTATGCGATGTTGCAGGATTTTAGCTCGATTTCATTTTCATCTCAAACCTTGTGCTTGATCGTCTTGCTGTCTGCCCTCTGAATACACTGGGAAAAAACCTGGTCTCAATAGACTACACAGAGGCTCCAATACCAAAAGAAACACTATGGGCACCACAACAAAAACAAACTTCGGCCAACCAATCGGCAAGAAGAGGTGGTGTATAATACGCGTTAAACCCCACCTCTTCTTGCCGATTGGTTGGCCGAAGTTTGTTTTTGCTTTGGTGCACATCCTGTGCCCATAGTGTTTACAAGACTGCATAAAGCACCTTTAAAAACTCAAAACACCTTAGCAACTGCATAGTGGGGCTGCATGATTTGGGAAAAATGTGCGATTGCGATTATTAAGGTCAAAATTCAGATTTGCGATTGCGATACGATATATAAGTGGTTTGACTCAACTTGCTTGTTATCAAGGAAAATGCACACACATATTACTAATAATGCCGAAATGCAGAAGTGCGTAGCAGGTGCAGAGAAATGACATAAATCAAAGCACATGGCACACAGTGTTCGGAGAAGAACGCTGAAAGATGACAGAAAGATGCTTGTCAATAGCCTCCTGCAGTACAAGCTGCCAGAATGAAAGCACAATTGGCGCGCTCTGCTTCCGCGCTGCTTATGCGTGCAGTAAAACCAGCATGTTTAACGCCCCGCTTAATTCCTGCAGGATGTCTAATTGCGTCTTTGCATTGACTCAACATTTAAATCACTCGCATTTAACGCTTCATTCACGTCTTGTGTGAACGCAAGAATGAATGTCTTGTTACGTCCAAGAATGCATTTGTTTATTTAATATAAATTGCAGCATTTGCTGCAATGTAGTCGCATAGGCTGACATCACGTTTGCGATATGATTAATCGTGCAGCACTACTTCATAGCAACACTGTAAAACACCCTAAACACTCAAAATACCTTAGCAAGCACAAATCAACACTCAAAACACCTGAAACACTGAAAACCCCCAAATAAACATAAAAAAAACCAAATAAAATAGCCTTGTGGAAGCTAGTAACGGCATAAGCACAGCAACAAACACAGCACAAGGCTGGTCAACAGGCAAGTAACTACTGTAAGTTTTAGCCTATTTACTCAACAAATGCAGTTCTTTTTCACATTTGGAAAAGTGCATTTGAGAATAATTAAGGCTCAAAGCCAGAGAGCTGATGGAGGTGTTTCAGGGACAGATTAAGAATCACACACCGAGATTAAGGCTGATTACCATCAGAGCTTTGAAAACAAAACACAGCCTGCTGAGATTAGAGGGGCTTTTTGATACCGCAGATGTTTTGATACATGAAAATGCCAAATAAGTGAGCCTGGAGACAATCTGAGAGGCCTGGAGATCCACAGCTGGAGATGTCAAAGGTGTGAGTTGGTTTGGAGGTGTTTGGCCCGGCTGATAGAGAACCACTTCACACTGACGGAGCTCTCCAGCTCATAATAAGATTGGCATCTAAGCCATTACACCTCAGAGCCTTTCAATCTCTACAAGTGAATAAATTCGGCACCCGACCACACAGAGGATAAACGGCACAACAAAATACAAGCAACACTTACTCAAGCATAAGAGAGAGAGAGCGCTGAGAACATATGCAGACACAGGATCAGTGCATTCAGAAATGCATCAGTTTTGCATGTTCGTCTGATTCTGCTGGAATTTTGTGTGAAAAAAAATCAGAGAAGAATCAGCAGAAGTCCTGCTCATTCAGAACCAGAGAGAGAGAAACAACCAAAGCAAGTGATTCACTCTTTCAAACAGGTCAACCCTGAATCACGCCAAGAACGCAGCATCTTGAGGGACCTTTTGCATTCTTTGTTTGTTTCTTTTGTGCTTTTTTTTAAATTTTTTATAAAGTTTATTCTGAAATCACAAGAGGCCTGCAACAACAGCGAGCAGCGAGCGAACAACAAATGTCATCATGTGCAAATTGAGTCACACTGGCTGAATGGAGAGCAGCTCTCAGCCTGAGAAAGGTCACGCTCACCAAACTACACCCAGAGACAGAAGAAACAAAAGTGAGAATCAGCCCTGATCAGAAAGACATGATGTCCTCCGGCAGCACGAGGAGAAGCAGCCCAACCGTTTTATAAGCAGATGAAATGCTGACATCACAAAAGCCAATCTCTGGAGGTAAAAATCAAAACTTTATGAGACTTTATGCAGGGCAGAGACGTGTTCTTAATAATGCATTGCTAACTTTTACACCGAAAGCACGCTCATAAAAACTGCAGTTTACAACGAAAGCACCTCCAGCTCTCCAGAGGACGAGATTTAATCGAGACAACCCAACACTGAGCTACAGTGTTTCTTTCTCTCGCCACGAGGAGACACACACTGAGCCAATTAACAAAACAACCACACAACTTTAGTACACTTTACAGCATAATACTCTGCATCTTACACACATAATGTACTGTAAATGCATTCAATTAAGTTTTATTACTAAACAATACATTTAAAAATTAATTATGATTTTAAATATAGTCAGTAAAATAGATGCTAAATATACACACACACACACATATATATATATATATTAAAATATAATATATACATGTATCATAATATAATATCATTGTATTTTTGATCAAATAAAGGTAGGATGAGCATTAAACTTCTCGTTTTCCAATTTTTGATTTATAATTTTAAATAAAATGACCACGCACATTTCTATGAATATTATGTAACTTGTGTGACTGTGGCATTACTTAATTTGCATAATTACTATAATTAACCGAGTGCTAAAACAACACTATCAGCAGGTGCAGTTCATTCCTAACGAGAGATGTGTTGGAGAGATGCCAGGTTTTGGGATAAGAATGTGTTTAAAAGTCACAGGGCCACATTTCAGAGTAATTCGCAACACATTACTGAAACCCGTATTGAAGATGGCCGCTCAAACATCAACCGATTTTCCATTTAATACAGAGTCGGAATAGTCGATCCAGATGAGAAACGAGAGAGCTTGTGATGTGTGAAGACCGCACCATCTTTGGATTTTATGCAAGCCACAAAAAATGACTAATGCATAAAAGAACTGATATATGGAAAGCTGATTATGGAAAACTGCTTATACACTAAATGTAAAAGCACAAAGCAAAATCGCATCCATATTTGCACCTCAAATCAATACTTGAACATTATAATGTGACTGGTAAATTTAGAAACTAAATAATTTGTCAGCATCACACCTGTAATAATGGCACTCTTCACCCGGATAAACACAAACATCACATCATGTGAAATCTAATCTAGGACTGTCCATCATCTGAGCGCAGGTGTCTTCATTCCACATCACCTGCATTCTGTGATCAATGTGACTGAAGGTGTTAATCACCCTCGGGAAGTAATAGAAACACTATTTGGGGTGTTATAGTCAGTTCACAGCACAGGCCTATTCATCACGAGCTTTTATTTACACCACCTCAAGATACTACAACAAAACACAACACACTCATATAGCCTGTGAACATTCACTGTGTGACATCACATATTTTGAGTCATCTTCACAGTTTCTTTTTTATGTACATGCCATTTAATATTCAAACATAAGTCAGTTATAGCATAAATATAAGGCTTTGCAAACAAATTCTGCTCAAGCAATGATGAACAATAATAACCTAATTTTTTTTTTACTTTGTTATTAAAATTAATTAACAGTTTAAATGGAATTTTATGAAAATATTTAATAAAAATAAAAATAATCAGATTTTCACCTGTGAATCAAGTTAGAGCACCTCATTGATCTCGCTTGAAAAGAGAGCCAGTTTGAGGCTTTATATGATGATAAGTATCTTAACAGTAGTTTTCTATAAATTAAACATAAAAAATCATTTAACAAAAAGACATATTTAAAACTAGGATAAATTCAATTGATTTAATTTCAATTCAATCAAATCCTATTGGTATTGAGTATTTAAAGTTACTGCTCAGGGTATTATGTAAACAATTACATTTAAAATGTACAAATATTGGTTAATTAAAGTTAATTTTACATCAAACTTAATTTAATAAAAAAAGTAACAACTGGATTATTTTCTGAAAAACACATATATTTAATTAAAAAGAAAATAGTGTATGAGACAAACAATTATCATCTTCATTTTAGTTAAGTTAAATCATGAATAATCCTGAAAAGAAATGAAATCATTTTCACCTGTGAATGGAGTTGAGGTGTCACATCGTGAATATGGAGTCGGTGAGCATAAGGCCCCATCAAACAAGCGCTTATCCGCCTAAATCAGCGACGCCCACTGAGCGCGTTACAGAGAGGGTGACTGTACATTGTTTTCCCGCCGTCTGGTGCACCTGTTGACTCCAGCACCCCGCACCTGCGGGTGGAGGGTCTTCCATCAGCGCTCCGGCACGCAGGTGGCTGCGAGACTCTATGAATTCCAATATGAAAGTCTGACCCCTGCGACAATTACACCCCGACACACAAATCCAACACAAGCCCAGCAGTACTGCTCCACAGCACAGGAATGCACCAGGAATGTGTGAGTCACACGGAGAAATCCCAACATTTCATCCTGGCACAGATGAGATGGGAAAAAAAACTCCGAACTTCTACAGAAGATCTTATTTCTTTGAACTTTTCATCACATTCGCTCATCTGAACACCAGCACTTTGCTTCCAACAGCAGAGCACAGATTTGTAGTGCAGTGACATGATCTTACTGATACATACTGATTAGAAATGTCATGTCAAAAATGGTTTGTAACCATCTTTAATGCATTTTAGGCCATATAACTACTAATACGGTTTCATACTGATATAAAAATACAAAGAGAATTTAAATAAACTCCTTTTGTTGTTATTAACATCACAAAGTACATTACCTTTAAATTATGTCAATAAAAACAAATCAAAATGGAACACTAATTAAAAAAACATTCTATTTGTTTATCCGCAAATCATGTGACAATTCAAATGCCCCTAGTATGGGTTATAAAAGGTTCGTATTTTAGATTTGTGAGTCCCCAGCAAAAGGTTAAAATGCATGCAAGGTCAAAAAACACTTTCATTTTCTTGTAATGCATTTATTTTTACCTTATTTGTCTTATATTGACGGCCAAACGATTCTTTCAATGATTCGTTCTTCCAAACCCCTCCAGTGATTGTTTGAGTCAATTTAATGCATTGTTTGTGCACTTTTAATGCTCCAAAAGCGACACCTAGTGGTGAAGATTGAATTTACATTTTCACTCAGACCAAAAAACCAACAAGTGGGTAACAACATGAAACAGCTTGAGATTCGTTTTAAAAACGACTTGTTTCAATGATTCAGAGTTGACCCTTTCCTTTGAAGAGATGCTATCGTTATTAGGGTTGGGTCGATAGACGATGCCGTCGTCCATCGCCGATGGCCGATAGACATCACGATGCTCCGCCCCACCGCAGCAGCAGCAACTAGCTCACGAAAAACACACTTAATCTATGGCGGAAAATCCATGGCATTAATAAGCGAGCGCACCACTGATGCTGGCGAGCGCGGGAAATGATTTCTGCGAGAGGAAAACAGTTGTACATGTGAAGAAACGGGGCCGCAAGCTAATTAAAACCCTCGCGCGCACTTGATGTGTCATCTACGTGCAATTCAAGCACTCGTGCACGATCACTCCTGCGCTCAATCCTCTCTCACCTGCTCTCGCGAACACTGTTTTGTCAGTGTGGGGCGGGGCTTTAGTTACATCTAACTTTTTAGTTACATTTACTTTTTGTGGAATCTGATTATAATCATCTGAATGACATGTAATCAGTTACTACCCAGCACTGTTCCTGCCTCAACATAAAGAAATGACAATTACTCTGTGAAACAAGTTAACAGTAAGTTCAGATCAGGGACTCTCAGAAAACTCTCCAAGTCTGCGACAGGAAACTCAGGTCTGACTTCCTGCTGGCTGTGAAAGAGCGCTAAACCTTCATCTTCACAGTCACGCTGGACGCGGTTTGGCAGAGGAGTTGAGAAGAGAGGCATGAATAAAACAAAACACAACGAGTCACACACACACAGATTCATAATTCATGTCTTTCATTTCAGCAGCCGCCACACTTCTGATAGAGCGAGAACAGAGCGAATTCACGCAGGTGCACACGGAAACGCTACATGCCCGACACACACACCAACTGATGTTGCACTGATGGGAGAAAAAACATTCGCAAACACATTCTTGGCCATTTCTGACTGCTGTTTCTAAGCAACAGCAGCATGTGTTGAAGGGAGAGAGAGAGTTAATGTAAGCGATGCTCCCTCTGCACATTTGTGCTCCAGCGCAAAACACAAAATCAACTCAACTCAAGTGAGGAAAAAACTTGCTAAATGAATGAACAGCATCTCAACTAGTTCATGTAAGTCAACATCAAACCTCACCGGCAAACAAATGTACTTAAAGAAAACATTAACTAAACAAACATTAAGTTACTTACTTATTCTGCATCATGTTCATTATCACCCAGTCGGCAGGATACACGTTCTTCCCAATGAGATCCTTAAACATGATAAACGTCTCCATGAGGAAATCCTAAAGAAGAGTCACAATGTTTGGGGATGAACCAGACATGACGACAGCATCCAGAAATATGCAACCAACATTTAATGTATTTAAATCATTTTAATTGATTAGAAGCATAAGGGCTTTTATGTACATTATAATGTTCTCCGAAAAAAAAAAAAAAAAAAAACGGCTTTAGCCTGATGCACAGAAGACCCCCACCAAAATATCCTTCAGTGTAACAGTAGTTCAAATACAAAAAAAAGAAATAAATATACAAATAAAGAAGGTATACAGCTAGTTTTCAGTCATTTTAAATATAAAGGCTTTTTTAAATTCATATATTTTGATAAGTGCAGGTCAGAACAAGTACATCGTTTCATTTTTATATAAATATGTCACGCTGAATGACATGAATTCACCCAAGTTATTTGACAGATTAAAGTACACACACAATATTTGATTCTGTGTATACAAACATATTTCTGTAAATATGTTTATAATACTGCTTCACAGGTTGATGGCACTTTTAATGTCTGCCTACATGTGTTTACATGCTGCTGTAAAGAGTGAAAGTTTTTCTTGGTATCCACTGGAAACTCACCACCACGTCTGTGCGCATCTTCCCAAAGGTGCTGATGAGGTGTGTGTAGTGATAGTCGTCCATCTGCCGCAGAGTGCCCGTCATACACGCCACAAAACTGCCCTGGAGAGAGAGAGAGACAGACAGACAGCTGATCAGTGACAGCGGAACACCTACAGCACCTGTCCATCAAAAACTGACAGGAGCAAAGAGCTGCTGTTAAAGGCCCATAAACCCTTCAAAAACGAAAAGCCACTCTGAGGAACTTCCTGGGGAGACAGAACAAAATTAAGACTTGTATTTCTCATTAACAGCACTTCTGACAGAAAGTAATGTGGTGAGTGTTTGACATCAATATTTCTCCAATCTGATTACAGCAGTCAGAGACACACTAAAGGAATCTAACGATACTTCCACTTCCCCACATGTGGGAATTGGGACCAATATAACATGCAATTAACCAGAAACCAATTGCTCAGAAATGAAACGGAGGGGGAAAACTCATTTAAGATTCAAAACACAACAAAAAAAGGCAGTAAAACACCTCGAAGAAGCAGTGGGGATCAAATCCATGCAACGTGTGAGAAAATGTCACATTAGCTGCTAAGGAAACTATTCAAATGTCATTTATGTAACATTAAGTAGGTAAGAGAGAAAGTATGCATAAATTATAATACAAAAAATAAATAAATAAAATGTAATATACAGTAAGCAATCAGTAAAGGCAAATCATAATTTAATGATCATTGCTCAGGGCTTTTTTTGATGTTCTTAATCGAACTGATTCATATATTTTGCAAACATTAAGATTTTTTACATGCTTTTTTTAATGAAATGTCTTATGCTATTCGTATTAGCATTATTGCAATAAAAAGGAAAAAAAAAAAAAAACTTAAAGGTGCCATAGAATGGAAAACTGAATTGTTAAGAGTTGGTTTGAGGGAATAAGGAAGACGGACGTCTGCAGCTCATGGCTGTTAGAAAAGTCTTGATGTTCTGAAGATTATAGTGTACTCATCTGGATTCAAGAACTATTTCAGATGCAAGAATAATATCTCCTTTTGGTAATTAGCGGCCAATGAAGTAAGTTTTGTTTTGTTTTATATGTGATTGATGTAAATTGCGTTGCTGTGTGGAAAGGAGCGATGTCTGTATAAAGCTATAGTTAA
>JAUMHQ010000069.1:17651049-17662078 GCA_032361165.1 Enteromius paludinosus
TACATACCTTCTATGTACATATCAGAGAACAATTTAAAATATTCTCTCAATGCATTCTATGGCACCTTTAAATTTAAGAAAAATAAAAAGACAAAACTAAAAACTGTATTATAATGTTATACTAAGACTAAAATTAAAACATTGGAAAAACCCGTAAGATAACCAGTAGAATGAACACAACAACACATCTTAAGAATGCAGAATAACATACTGGACTTTGAATGATTAATTGCCACTTTGCCATATAATTGTGGCATCTAGAATTGTGATTAGAAAAGTGATTAATTGCGCAGCCCTACTATAAATGTTAGAATAATATAAAAATATACTAGTAATGCTAAAAAGAACTGAAATTATTCTTGCAATATATATATCTGTAAAGTGTAAAAAGTAATTTATTTCTGTGATGCAAAGCTGGATTTACAGCATCATTACTCCAGTCTTTAGTGACACATGATCAGAAATGTAATTTGAATTTAAAATGCATTCTCAGTTCAATTCAGAACAGTTCATAATAACAATAATAATAATAACCCATTAAACATTTTTTTTTCTTTTGTGAATAGAATGTTAAAAAGAACAAATTTACTATGTGCTTAATAAATTTGATGTGCCCTTGCAGAAAAAAAAAGGAAAATAATTTCTTAAAAAGAAAAAACTGATTTGAAAAATATTTTTTTGAAAGTAATGTAAACTGAAGGAAAGACCAGACTATTGCAGAAATTCAAAATAATATGTAGGGAAAATTGAAGGACTAAAAAAAGAAGAGAATATAAAACCAGAAGGTTGTTCTGTAAGACAAGATAAGAGATGTCCTGTGTCACACTAAAGATTTACAGCTGCTGCTTCAAACGGCTCGTATCTACTGTTGTGAATCTTTCATATTTGAAAGACAAGATTACTAAAGCAGAAACCAGATCTGGTTCAGGAGTCCTGGGTTATAGTGTTCAGATATCACCCTGCTTGAGAAATGGTAGCCGTCACTGAAAACTTCACAACAATCAGCATGAGACCTTGATGAGAGTCATTTTCCTGTTTGTGACTCGCATTGCATAACTGGCTTTGCTTCTATGTAAGAAATAAATCTGGAACACAGTAAAACAAAAACAGGATTTAAAAAATAAATAAATAAATCTAGATGTGCGCAAAAGTACATCTTCTCATAATGGACCCGTCGGTGGATTGTGTGAAAGTCTAGTTGGTTTTAAGAAGGCCTGATATAATGAGGTTGAGTCATATCCAACACACTGTATTATGACACATTCTGGTGTTCAATAACAGCTCAGCGATGCACAACAGAAAAGAACAGGTATCAAGAAACTGTTTTAAAATGATTTGTAAAGCCATTTATAGTAAGTGCCCAATAGACCTGAACTACACAAAACCACACATACACATACAAACGTGTGTGTGTGTGTGTGTGTGTGCAAGCAGATACCTATCAATTTATCTGTGTGTGTCTTTGTCTGTGTGTCAAACTGCAAAATGCAGATAGATAGATAGAGCTTTAAACACACTCTGTATTTCCAGAAAAGAATGCACATTTCGATGCAGTAAAAAAGGCAGTTTGACACACAGGCCTCGAAGGGAAGCTGGGAGTGTTTGTCAGGGTGATGATGCTGAATCACAGGGCAGACAGTGTCTCTCTTCTATTAGTTAGCTGAGGGATGCTGAACTCCAGGGAGGTAGACAGATGACACGCTTTCACTGGATAGCTTTCACTCCTATCATTCTCCCTGCATGCAGTCGCTCCAGGAACACACCAGATTAAGAGATGCAATTAACTGTCAAAGACAAACAAGTCACGGGCTAAGACAACACGCATGAGATCGCTCCATAAATTTCACCGCAAACCAGCCAAGCAGGTTAGCGAAGGAACGCACGCAAATTCGCTATATGAAACGTTCTGAGTCTGGGGATGAAGAATGTTGCCGCTGTGCCCTTTTCAGGTCCCATGACTGATTATTTTCACATTTGCGTCAGATCATTTAAGCAATGAAATCTAATCTACTAACACAATTACATGCAAGATACAGTTGCTAAAGGCGAGTGCAACATTTTTTCAACTAATAATGTTGTGTTTGCAGGAACCATGGTGAGCAAGGACGCTGGTAAATGCATGCTCACCAACTCCGAATCGGACTCAGAGGCAACAGGTGCCTCCATGGCCCTGGAGGTCAAAGGATCGTCGGATGAAAGCCGGCAGGTGCGCAAGCGCAACAAAGCCCTTCAGGTGCGCTTCAAGGACATCTGCGAGGCACAGAATGAACAGGCCGCTGCTGCCCGAGGGGGAAAGCCGGTCTACAAGGTTGCCTACCGCAAGTACATGACCGTCCCAGCTCGCAGAGCCATCCCCAACGTCACCAAAAGCACCGGAGTGCAAACGTCACCGGATCTTAGGAAGCGCTATCAGACTTTTCCATTTGAGCGGAAGAAAGGACATACGGTCAAGCATGCTGCTGTCGTGGAGAGATGCAAGGACCAGGACGATGGCTTTGTTATTGATGTAAAGAGGGCGAAAGCTACTGAGGCGGGTAGGGAGTGCGTACCCTCTCAAAACGTGAGGAAAACAAGAGCATTAATGCACACCAGCAAGTGCGTGGCAACTATAGAGCAACACCCAAAAGCCAGGGACTGTCTGGAGAGAACAGACGGACCGTGTTCGGACGCTCTGGTTCTTCCTGGGTCTGCGACGGGAACGGATAACTCGGACTATCAGATCTGTGGTGTCAAAAGTAAACACAGTAAGGGCTTCCGGAGAGACTCTGAAACTCAGCTGCTGCTGCTGAACTCTGGGGAGGGCGGTGGGAATATTATAGAGGATTCCTCCTCCAAAGTGACGGGACCTATCGCGTGGAACTCCCTCACGCAGGTGGAGTGCCTGGAGAGTCCGTCCGAGCGGAGCAAACGCAAGAAGGCGCTGCAGCTCAATGGCCTGCAGTCGCAGACTCTGCCGCGGACCAGTTGCACGACGCAGGTCCAGTGCCACACGGGCACCCTGTCTGCTCGCCCGCTGCGGGTCATGGAGGTGGCGGCACCGGTGACTCCGGTCTCCTCCAAAGCCGTTCCCATGCCCGCGCCTCCGTGCAGACCGGGAACTCTACAGACTGATAATGAGGCGTGCAAGCAGATAGTGCCTGTCAATCAGGATGGGGATGTTAAAGCACAGCTCCAGGCCATGGAAAACATGATCAGCTCCAGTCAGGAAACCATCAAAGTGCTGCTGGGTGTCATTCAGGAGCTGGAAAAAGGAGAAGCTCATAGAGAAGGGTAAGACTATGTACTTTAACCAGCTTGCAAAGAATAAAATTAAATCCTGTGCTAAAAAGAACCACATCGGGCAGAATGGCAATTTCCCATAGGTTTCCTCAAACAGGTCAAATGCAATGTGTTAAACCGCAATGGATTACTTTAGTTATGTATTTGGGCTTGGCATACAAGAAACTTATCCAAGACAGAAAACATTACATCAGTCCTGCATACTGTTGAGTAAAGCTTTGGTTGGTTAGCAAGACTTTAAAGGGAAGTACTCTCTTTCATAAAAATAAAACTACACCAAGCAGGAGTGCAATTCTCCACAGGTTTGCCAAATGTGCTGAAAAAGCCAATGAGACACAATGCACATTGTTTAGAATCTTGACCTAAAGGAGGTCACCTTGTATAACACGTTTCTGCATTGAATACAAGAAACTGTTCTAACAGTGAATATATTACTTCATGCCTGTGTATTACTTTGTTCTCCAACTGCTATAGTAGGTCCAATTTGGATAGAGGGGTCCATCTTTGATTGGTTGGTTAGTTAGACAATATAAGCAGCAATTTTTCAGCACAGAATTGCATGTCGACACAGGTTTCTCCAAACACTCACAACACGTGCCAACTGCAATGTGTTGAATGTGCCAGTGAACCAAAACCCATTTTTCCAGAAAGATGACCTAAAGACAGATTACTTTGGTGTGTTTATGCATTGGACACAAGTAAGGTTTTCAACACAGAAGAAGGTAGGCCTAATTTGTATAGATGAGTATAGCTTTGGTTGGTTAGTAAGTAAGCGTAGCCCCCTGTTTCAAAAGATGAAATTCTGTGACAGAGTAATTGAAAAATCCACAAAGCATGCCAACTACAATGTGAAAAAGGATGCACATTGTTCAGAAAGTTGACTTAAAGATGGATTGCTTTGGTAGTTTCCAATGCATTTATGCATGATTTACAAGAAACTACTCTGGAAAAAAAAAAAAAAAATTATTGTGTGAGTTATTGTTTGGCTCTATAGCTATAGTAGGTCTAATTAGGACGGAAAAGTGCATCTTTGGTTGGTTAGTAAGACATTAAGGGCAAAACATTTTTTATAGAAAAATTATGTTGTGCCAAAAGAACTGCATTTCCTTGCAGGTTTCCCTAAACATCAAGAACTCATGCCAACTACAATGTGCTGAAAACTTCAACAAACCAACTTACGCTGTTCAGAAAGTTGATTACTTTTGTTGTCTCCATAGTTTTCTAAGAATTAAGCCCCAAGAACTGTGTGACCGCTATAGCAAGTCTAATTAGGATGGATAAGTGCATCTTTGGTCAGTTAGCAAGACTTTCGGGGCAGAACTCTTTTTCATTTTGACTTTTATAACCTTGGACTCAACCTGGGAAATTTGCTAGAGGCCTTCCAAATACTTATTTAACGATGTCAAAAGCCTTCTACTTTCGAGAGCGCCTATTTAATCTAACAATTGAATCCGCTCCAAATCGGGGCAGAGGCATTAAGCAATGACAAACCTTTTTTAAGAGAGCAGAAAGAGACAATAAAACGTACCTCACAAAGAAGAAGATTACGCAGAATATTTAGATGAAACTAGTAAGTTACACAAGCAGGAAATTTACATGCATAACGGCTGAATATTTGCAGTCAGAGCCAATCAATGATAAACCAGCTTATTCCCACAGCAGGGTATCATGCAAATCAGCCTAAACTATCGCTTTAAAATATTCCAATGCCACATTTAGCTTTATCCCACCCAGCTAAGCATAGCATACTGATTAGTACAGCATTTACACACAAAACTGTCCAACATTAAGTAAGCCCCTTATGAGATCAGTTTGCATTCAATTTAGAGAGAAACAGGACTAAATCTAATGTTTGAGACCAGTTAGGTCAAGGGAAGTGAAAAATGTGAGTTTGCACAGAAAACAGACTTATTTCCTGCATATTCGCAGACATATTTCCCTACAGGTGCTTTGGGATGCAAGCACTAGAACCCCACCAGGATAGTGATTAAAAACGGCATTAATCACCTGCAAGACTACACGTCTATTACTTGAAGCACAATTAAGGTCACAGCAAGAGGGTTTCGTAAACAACTGATCCAGAGGATGATCAGGAAACTAGACAACATCATCATGAGGATGATTAGAGATCCGCTCAAGCACAAACTCGAAGAACCATGGGAAAATGGACCGCTGACTGATCAAAACAACATATTTTGCATAATATAAACACATTATCCGGTGCGTTATTAATTTTAGCTAGAGTATTAACACTTACATAAAGTCTAATACACGCACAAAAAAGCACTAACATGAAAACAAATGCAACAACTTTGGTTTCAGAGAGGGATTTTTCTAACAGTACCCCAGCAAACGCCTCAGAGGTTTCTTATGGATAACGCTTTTCCAGATATTACACTTCAAGTAATATTTTAATGTATTCTCAAAGCAATGCAACGAGTTTTCAATTCCTCAGCTCAGGTCTGAGAAAGTGCGTTTTCCTGCATTGGTTGCAGAAACAGTTTATGTTTGTGTGGTTACGCAACATTAGTCTCATTCCACACACTCAGAAATGTCATTCGTATGACAAAAGACAGTGTGACTGGAGGACGTAGGTGAGTGTGTTCATAATTACATCTGTTACATTACCGCAGGTGTGATGTAGTACTTTTTCAACATATTCAAAAGCGTGCTGCAGACAAAGATGTTTGCAAAGAGGCGCTTGACTAAAAACACGCTACAGGATCAAAGGGAACGCTAGCGGTTGCGTAGCTAAACTATGAATCATAGTGTGATGTGCTTTAGTTAATGAACAAACACGAATATTGAGCGATTCGTTGAAACAAAATCGAGCAACCAAATCATTTCTTTAAAAACATGCAATACATTAATACTCCCAGGCATGGTCTTGGACAAGGTTTTTCTTCAAAGCAAAGAAGTGGTATATTTTCTATATGCAAATCATAATAAATATCATATCAATCATTAATAATATTAAACTAATTGGATTACCAAAAATAGGAATGAAAGTGTTTAATAAATGTGGCAAATACACTCAAATTAACCTGCTTTTATACATAACCTGAGGAAAAATACAGGGATTTTTTTTTCAAGAATTCAAGAATATTAAATTAAAAAAAATAATACACATTCCAATATATTTAATAAGATTAAAAAACAATGAATAAAATAAATAAGTTAGATAAATATATAAATCAGCTCATTACAATATCACACAAATTATTATTAATAATATTTAATCCAAAAAGTTATAAAAATAGGCATCATCAGTTTTTTTATTAATATAAATTTAAATACTTACACATAATTTAAAAATGCACAATTCATCTACTGTTCCGGCAAAATCTCACTTGCTTGGCATTTCCACAGTATACACCCTCATAACCAGCCCTTCCTAAAACATACTGAAAATTAGTTCGACACTACATATATTTGCCACCCCGAAGCTTTGAAAATAATTACTTCTGACAGTAACTGTTTCTCTGTGCATCTATTTAAATGATAATCGATGCAATCTGCACACAATATGCAGCCCAATAACAGAGGGTCCTTTGTGGGGTCTTCTCTCTCCCTCTCTCTCTTTCGGGATACATCATAATTAACTTTTTATATTTCCAACACATTACCTCCCGTGCTGTGCCAGCTGCTCCGGAGGGTTCATCCTGATCACCGCCGGCAGCCAGAGCCTGGTGACAAACGTTATTCTGCCTTCCTCCTGCCCTCCTGTCCAACCTCAGGCTCCCAGCAACAGCACTATACATCACTGTCCCCATTAGGCACAGAAACTAGCCTCAGATAAACCCCACGCATCAGCAAACAGCACTTCATATGCTCTCATTAGAGCCAAAATGGCCGTCGGTGTCCTGCTCTTTTACACGAAGAGCCCCACAGTTTGACCTATTAAGGAGGCCGGTGCAGAGCTCAGGGGTGGCGGTGCCGGTAATGGCAGAGTGGGCTGCTCTCTGACAGCGACTGTCCAAAATCAGCTCTGGACTACAGTTTCTGAGTCACAGAGAAGCGGGCCGTTTCAGTCCAGCTGAGATCACAATGCATTTTCTACTAGGCAACCGCTACAGAGTCTGACTGGAAAAAAGGGTTGAAATAGAAATGTAAACTTCAGCATGGATCACAACTGACATGATCTAATACTGATTTTTTTTTTTTGTCTAATAACTAATATGCAGAACTTGATTTTTTATGCTTGTTCCATTTACATTTGCTCTTTCTTTCACTTTTATACAATTTTTCATTTTAATTTCTTTGTCTGATAAATTACATGCAAAAGGGCTTTTGTTTCATTTTTAAGACTTCATAGTTGCAGAAAAACCTTCTCATGCATTTTTCTTTAATCAAGGTAAATATAATAGTTCTTTTCAAACTAAATGTATAATTTTATATATTCAATTCATATTTGACATTTAAACCTAATTATTCATTTCAAGAATCAATTGATTTTTTTATTTTGAAATTATTACTCAATGGATAAAAAAAAAAAGCATTACTGTCAATTAAACAAATTAGTAAACATTAGTTTATTGACTTTGATAATAATCAATGAAGATCCAATTATATAATGCATATAAAAAAAGTGAAAAAAAAATGGCACAAGTAAAACCAAATTAAACAAGTGTAAAAAAATTAAGGTATATACAGTAGTAAACATTTGAAGAGGATCAAAATGTGTGTAAAAACATGGATTATATTGGGTTAAGAGTGGTTTAACTACTAAAACCTACCTATGACTTCAACCAAGTACAAAAGAAACGCGCGCACACACACACTGACATTATGAATTGAAATGATTTTCTGTGCTAATCGACAGGATGCCAGAGATGCTGTCAATACAGCTTAACTTGCATTCATCCCGTATTACTCCAGCAATGAGAGACAGACAGAGTGGAGCTGGAAATATGGATCGACAGAATGAGAGACGGACAGATATGACAACACGCCTCATCAGAGCTATTGATCACTCAGTCGGGTTACCGTCAGTCTGGCGTTGGCCCTCCATCACAGGGCCATCGGATGGGTCGACGGGTCGCCTTCTTTTTGCCAGCAAAGCAATCGTTTCCACGACAGGCGGTAATTACAAATAGCAGCCAACAGTGAACGCAATGTTCTCGAATTTTCCGACCCCAAGTCTCCACAGATCACCGCAGGCAATGAAAAACTTGTTGACGAAAGGAGATTCATGCTATTTCCTTCAACATTTACAAATGTAAGAAATACTCAGTCCCGAAAACAGCAGCACAATCCTGCTGGAGGCAAACTCAAACACGTACCGCAGATGTAAACACTGACTAGTGTACACTGAGAGCAGGGCAAACAGAGCCAAAGATCACCAACATACATCAAACAGAGCTCCACAGTTTAGCACAGTCATACCGTATGACTACACAAAACTCTTTAAGACATTAATGATAACTAGTTATTTAGTAAGTTAATGAGATGTTAAAGTGCCCCTATTATGGGTTTTTGAAAGCTGTGCGTGAAGAAAAATCATCCTGCAAAGTTTTAAATCTGAAAGTGCACCGTGTTCAAAGTTACTGTCTCTCGAAAGAGTTCACTCTGAATCACAGAAACGCATAATTTAAAAAATATATGCAGTTTCAGGTTGACATTAACATATTGAAATGCAAGTTCACAATTGACACTAGGTGCTGATTTGAGCTCATAAACGCTGCTTTAAATGAAACTGACCAATCACTGAAGGGGTTTGGAAAAATGAACCATTGAATGAATCGTTTGGGAGTTGTTGACCAAGATAGGTCAAAATAAATTATTCTAAATAAATGAAAGTGTTTTTGACCTTGCATGGATGTCAACCTGATGTTTGAGACTCCCAAAACCAAAATATGAATCTTTCATAACCTTTAAGTAAATGCTCAGTTATGAAATGTATTCTTGAAATCTGCAAGGATGCATTAAAAGTTTGAGAACACGCATTTACTTTGCTTTCATCCACATGAGGAATGTAACGTAATTCATCCTAAGGAGGCAATAAATTAACTGAAACGTGTGCCGTGTGTTTTTTCATGCAGTCACTTCATGACATCACTTTGAAATCACATGCGCATCTTTGAGCTAAAGGCACTTTATTATACCACGAAGCACTGGTCAATGAGCTCAAACAGTCACTTGAAACTGTGCATACCTCCAGTGAGTGACAGTTAAGTGACTATAATGAGATGCGTTCTAGTATTATGTATAATTTATTCAGCATTTGAATAACAGTTTTGTTTTTCCCGCTGTTAAGAGCACCGACGTGAAGCTGATTGCTGATGTACAAAACAGCAATGAAGTAATTCAGGAACACAGCTCCAACAGACATTACACACACATCCGGCCTGATTATAATTCGCTTTGAATCAAATATTTACATACAAAGTTCTACAGCTGTACAAAAAAAGAAGGCAATAACCAGAGTAAATCTGACGAATGAAGAACCTTTGAAAGGGATTTGGGAAGGAAACGGTGTCCAGTGGTCTAAACTCACCCATGAACTCTCCTGTCAGATCAAGTTTCATGTTCACCGCAGGCTCGTGTGAACGAACATACCACTAGTACAGTGGACAGAGATGCTTACTTCTCTTGTGGAGCAACGTCAAATCACGCTCCTGTGAACCCTATCAAGGGTTAAAGGTCAAAAGGACCTTAAAAGACAGCTGTCTGTATAGACAGCACACCACACAGAAAGAGCGTTGCTCTGCTGCATTTACATTTTAGCTCTGTTAGCAAACAAATGCAGTCCAAAGCAGCAGGATTTGAAGGTCGTTGTGTTGTGAGCATGTCCTCTGCAGATGAATGCCGACGCAGCTGATAATGAGGAAGGACAGGGTGAACGGGGAATGACTCGTCTCTCTCTTTATCTCCTCACAGGCTCTCCTATCGGACCGGACAGGACACGGCCAACTGCGACACGTGTCGGAACAGCGCATGCATTATTTACAGGTTGGTGGCTGTATTTTGCTTAAAGCCCAGGCGAGTGAGATACACGAGCGCTAATAAACATCACCCGTTTGCAAACGAGATAAAGACAGGAAGGTGTAGGCTATTGGATACAGGAGTGAGACACCCTAATCACACAGCCTGGCACGACATTGTGGAGCAAGAGCAGCCTATCTGAATAATAACATTCAGTCATTATTTACATTTTTTGTGTGATATGTAGCAACAGATACTGTACAGCTCTAGTGTATTTATTCAGTGAACATGCCAAATGTACTTGTGTGTTCAATTCTAAACTGTCAGAGGAATAACTAAACTTTATACATACTTAAATGCACTTGAGAAGCAGAACTGCAAGATTATTGCTCTTGTTCCAAGGATACATGAGATATAAATATATGAAACAAACAAATGATGCATAGATCTACCTTGAACACCAAAGAAAAAACTTATCATTATTATTTATTATTACATGTTGGTCCTCAAGTAAATTTAGATACTTGAAGAAATAATAATACTATTAATAATATTTGACTAATGTTTAAAAATAATAATTTATTGATTCATTCATAATTTGTTAATTATGTATACAGTATTTAATTTCAACTTTATCTTATTAATATATTTTAATAATCAAATACATCATTTTACATTTTAAAACATTTAACATTTAAAACTAAACAACATCATATCATTTATTATATAATATTTTGATTATATATTTATTTTATATGTAACATGATTATGTATTATTACGCTGTGGTCCTTTTCAGATATTTGGAGAAATAATATTCATGCAAAA
>JAUMHQ010000069.1:17664913-17675421 GCA_032361165.1 Enteromius paludinosus
TATATATATATTTATAATTGAAACAAGAAGAAAAAAATTTGATGCAAAAATGTGCAAAATCAAAATAGTTCTATATGGATAAAACCGGCAAACAGTTAAGTTAAAAAAAAAGAAAAAGAAAGAAAGAAAAAAATGGCTAAAACTGAAAATAAATATTAAAAATAAAAAGAATGTTTTGCTTTACCCGTTTACTGAAACATATTCCAACTATAGTTATATAAAGGACATGGACATAATGTGTACACACTCAACTTTCATTTGAGGGTATCCACAATCACATTGCATGAAGAGTTTAGGAGTTTCAGCTCCTTAACAAGTCACCCTCTTTATAAAGGGGGTCAAAAATAATTGGACAATTGACTCAAAGGCTATTGCATGGGCAGGTGTGGGCAAATTCCTTCGTTATGTCATAATCAATGAAGCAGATAAAAGGCCTGGAGTTAATTTGAGGTATGGTGCTTGCATGTGGAAGATTTTGCCGTGAATAGACAATGTGCGGTCAAAAGAGCTCTCCATGCATGTAAAACAAGCCATCCTTAAGCTGTGAAAACAGAAAAAACCCAACAGAGAAATTGCTACAATATTAGGAGTGGCAAAATTTACAGTGTTGTACATCCTGAGAAAGAAAGAAAGCACTGGTGAACTCAGCAATGCAAAAAGACACGGGCGTCCAATGAAGACAACCGTTGTCCTTTCTATGGTGAAGAGAAACCCCTTCACAACAGCCAACCAAGTGAACAACACTCTCCAAGAGGTTGGCATATCAATATCCAAGTCTGCATGAAAGTAAATACAGAGGGTGCACTGCAAGGTGCAAGCCACTCATAAGCCTCAAGAATAGAAAGGCTAGATTTGACTTTGCTAAAAACATCTAAAAAAAGCCAGCAGAGTTCTGGAAAAACATTCTTTGGACAGATGAAACCAAGATCAACCTCTACCAGAGCGATGGCTAGAAAAAAGTATGGAGAAGGCGTGGAACAGCTCATGATCCAAAGCATACCACATCATCTGTAAAACACCGCGGAGGCAGTGTGATGGCTTGAGCGTGCATAGTGTTTATTGATGATGCGACAGGAAAAAAGCAGCCGAATGAATTCTGAGGTGTTCAGAGACATACTGTCTGCTCAGATCCTGCTAAATGCAGTCAGATTGTTTGAGCAGCATTTCATAATACTGATGGACAATGACCCAAAACATACAGCCAAAGCAACCCAGGGGTTTATCAAAGCATAGGAGTGGAGTATTCTTGAATGGCCAAGTCAGTCACCTGACCTCAACCCAATTGAGCATGCATTTCACTTGTTGAAGACTAAACTTTGGACAGACAGGCCCACAAACAAACAGCAACTGAAGCCGCTGCAGTAAAGGCCTGGCAGAGCATTCAACAGGAGGAAACCCAGCATCTGGTGATGTCCAGAGTTCAAGAATTCAGGCTGTCATTGACAGCAAAGAATTTTCAACCAAGTATTAGAAATAAACATTTCATTTTCAGTTATTTCATTTGTCCAATTACTTTCCAATTACTTTTATTTAAGCATTTTTTTTTGTTTCTGTAATTACATTACATTATAATAACACTGTTGACCCGTCTCTTACACCACCCTTAAACCTACCCTTATCCCTCCTCAACAGCAGGAAAAGTGTTTTGCAATGCAGCATGAACACAATAATTATTTTTGAAGTACTTTGTGGTTAAGGCCTCTGAAGTGTGATGGGAATCCTAAAATAACACTGGTAAAGCAAGACTCAGTTTTCTTACATAGAAAGCACTGATAGGTCAATCAATCAGTTGACGTAATCGGTTTTAATCAACTGTAAATACAGTCTCCCCAAACCAACAAAAACCCTCGACATTTCTTCCAATCTCTGTGCTGATTTCTGCGGAGTGGATTGAACTATTGCACATGAGGGTTTATTTCAGTCATGCCCACCCTTCCTGCAGACAGCAGACAGCTCACCAGCTTCTGGAAGAGAGCCACTGTGTTTCAAGCTTCAGTTTCTCAGTTTAACCTTTTGCATCCCTCTGCACTTTCTCTCCATCTCTCATTTCCTGCATCATTATCCCTCCATCAGTCCACACTCAGTCTCTCCGAAGGATCTTCCTATGGCTGACATTCTTGAAGAAGCCTCCCGGATCGATACGAGTTAAGCTTCCTCGACAGCATTTGCAACATGAGCTTCATTTCCATTAACAATAATTTCGACTCATCGCTGGCTGCAAAAAACCCACGTACATTAGGATCCAGAGTGAAATTGTGAAGCTTGCATTTTTGTTAAATTTCTTAAAATCAGTTTAAAAAATAATTAATATAATATAATATAATACTAAATAGAAATATTTATCAGCATAAAAGTCTGTTTCCACTATAAAACTAAATTTAAAAAGGCAATATGGACTTCATATTTTACTTTTTTTTTTCTAAAAGTTTTCCAAAAGTCAGAGTTTCTCCTAACGTTTGAGATTCCGTATTATATATATATATATTATTTAAGTTGTAAAGTTGTTAAGATCACTGCCATATTGCCTTACAATACCTGAACTTTTTTTTTCCAGTAGAGTGCAAATTTCTATCAAACCCTGACCATTCCTTTAATGTTATTCATAAGAAAAAAAAAGACACGCAGACAATTTCTATTAATTAGATTTTTTCCTCCCTGGGGTGAAAACTGAACTCATGAGAGGGAAGAGATCGTGCAGTCATAAAAGCGGATTTAGCAGCATTCAATTTACTTGAAGTCGAGCTGCTCGGAGCTAGAATTGGTCTTGTGCTCTTTGTTCTCGTGGTAACCATGTCATCACATTTCATCACACTAGACTGCGCTTCTTAATGTGTCCGTCTGTCCGCACGGGAAACACATCTCTGAGGCTCTATTTGGTGAGTGATAACTGCTTAATAGTGAGTGCTTGAAGGGATCACCAAATACGAACCCTGATCTAACAGGACACACACAGCTCAGTTTCTGTTTGCTCACAAAGTATTAAGATATTGATTAGAACAGTAAGCAGATTTCTGGTATTAAAATGTACATTTAAGGGTTTACACACATATATTTACACACACATTTACATATATATATATATACACACACACACACACATATATATACACATACACATATATACATATATATATATTTTTTTTATTTTTTTTTAACATATACAGAAATACTATAAATATTATAAAATGTATTTAATTTTACTTGATATTAATATGTGTAAATATTTAAATAACGTATTTGTTTTCTTCATATATATGATATTATTAAAATAAAAATTATTAAATAAAAATGTATAAAACATAAAAGCTGATTTAAAATATCAATCAGTTACAGACATTTCCACCATAATTAAAAAAAAAAAAAAAAAAAAAATTCTAAATAAAATTTACATCACACAGTTTGCATTTTTCTCTTCTGCATGATTCCCCAGATACTATTTATATACTCAAAAAATTATTGGGTAAAATGTTCCTGGGTTTAAAGAATTAGCATTGAAATCAATTGGTACTTTGAAAATATAAAATATGTATGTATTGTAGAATAGTATGCTTTTATTATTATTTATGATTATAGCAATATTTTTGTTCATTAATAGTAGTAATTTTACTGACTTAAGACCTTTTTCCAATATGAAAATTTTTTTTGTTCATTTTTTTTTTTTTCCCTGACACAGATATTGTGAAGTTTTCATTGGAAGTCAGTGCTAATGTTATGATTACTAAAGTTAACACACAGAGAGAGAGAGGTGGTGATTCCATTGGAGCAGAGCTGAAGATGTTACAGAGATGTTTCAAAGACACCGGCAGATCTCTCGCTCTCTCTGCTCGAGTAATGATGTTCTCCATGCTAACATTCAAACTCCTGCTTTATACAGAGCCGCTGGTTGCTATAGATACTACAGTGATACCATGGTACAGCTGGAGGATACTGAGAGTGTATTGTGAGCGTGTGTGTGTGTGTATACTTTCGAGAGATACAGTTTAATCTGTAGATAGAGCGGAGCAAAGTATGATGGACAGCTGTATTAATACCTTACAAACAGAGAGAGAGAGAGAGAACTAAATAAGAATACAAGATATATCCATACAGTACATCACTATCAATAATATCAGCATTTTCATAATCCTCATTTTGAATTGCAGATATATATATATATATAGCATATTAGAATGATTTCTGAAAGGATCATGTGACACTGAAGACTGGAGTAACGATGCTTTGTATCACAGGAATAAATTACATTTTAAAATCTATTCACACAAAAAACTGTTATTTTTAAATTAAAATAAAAAATTAAATAAAAAACATGCTTTCCTTCATATTAATTAATAACAAAATTACAATAGTTAAAATATTACAATTATAAATTAAAACTATAATAATAATAATGACATTTAAATACATAAAGAATAAAGTTAAATAAATTCCAACTATTATTATTACTGTTGTTCTTGTCTTTATAAAAACTAATTATTAAACTACTAAATAACTTAAATGTATAACAAATAAAAAAAAGTCAGACAAATACAGATCATACACTCTCCCAAACATTAAAAGACTAGTTACTTTCACCCCAAATTCTAACCAGTTAAAAATTTGACACTATCAGTTTTTTTTTTGCTCATTTAAAGCACAATAAAATTTAACATTCTTCCATATTGTTTTATATATTTTAATATGTGCAAGTCAAAATAAGCATGTTTAAATTTAAACATAAAAATAGTGCTACACCGAATGACAACATAACATTATTTCAACCAAATTTTAGCATTTTATGCTCCAAAAAAATATTTTAACAATAAAAATAGATGCTTTACTTACATTTAATTCTGTGAATTTCTTTTGATGCGGACGTCTTTTATCATAAAGTTATTTTCTGGTGTGAATAGCAGCGACATTGCTTCGTCAAACACTTATCACTAGCTGGATTGGACTATCAGTATTTGGTGAGTGAGTGTCTCTAAACGCAGGCTGAACCAATGCTAAAAAGGAAATGAGAGTGCCTTCATTTTCAGCTCTTGCTTTGTGGCAACAACAAATGAAAGGAGCATGTTTAGGAGCGTGAGAGAAAGAAAAGCAAGGAGTTTGATTAAAGCACTTGCGAGAGGTTCTCTCCATCCCTCTGCTAATGAGCTGACCTGCGCTCTTCATCACTAACGAGTGTCCGTGACGCACAGCGGCCCGCAGGATCCGGTCGGACGAGCGCCGACAAACATGACAGACGGCCAGCATCTCAGAGAGCGTTTGGCGAATGCCCCAGCGCTCTGCATCAAACGCTGGTGTGAGTGATGAGAGGGCATCTGCTGCTAATGAGACACACACTCACTTTCACCGGGGCGTCAGTCTGTTGTCTCTGGCACTGACACTGACACAAACACAACACGTTTACAAATCCTTCCAGAGCTCAGACGACACCAGCCAACTAATTAAACTAACAAACTTTCACAGCTATTGAAATCCACCAGAGCCACCAAGGCTGGGACATCTAAAATCAATCAATCAGTCAATAATTAAAAAACAAAACTAAATCAAGTACATACTGTATAAAAAAATACACGTATTTGATTTCTTTATTTTATTCATGCATGAACCATTAAAAAGCCATATATAGGCTAACCTATTTACAGAAATCATTTGATATTAAACTACTGCTAAAAATATTAAAGTATGCTAATGCTCAAACATTCAAGCAACCAAATGCAGGCACAGTAAAAACATTTCAGATTTGTATGCATGTATATACACACATATACGTACACACAAAAAAGAGAGAAAAATGCACTTATAAAAATAGAAACAAAAATTATTTGTTTATATAAGTATTTATTGATTGATTTACTTATCCTATTATAAATAGCAAGTAAATCTATATTTACAGATTTATTTTTTTTTTGTGAAATTACTTGCATAATAAACATACATGTTGTTTGCATCAATATGGACCTATTTTTACCTAAAAATGCATTTTGAAGAAATTATGATTTACAAACAAAAACATGTTAAAACAAATCCACTAATTAAATAGTTTTATATAAATATTTAACAAAATATAAAATATTACACTAATATTTCTCCATTTATTCATGCACCAATATGCAGGCATATTTACCAAATAAATAAAATAATGCACATCTTTATAAGCAGGGGCGGGACGGCAATCAGGACAGGTCGGGACTTTTCCCGGTGGGCCGGCCGAAGGATTTACACAGTGGATCTCAAATTGAGCGGCCGCAAGGCGAACGCGACCGGCCCCTGACCTTAATAGAATCAATCACGTTACTAAAATCTCTGCGAATAATGTCTAAATACTCCCCTCCCCCACACGCCGCATTTTAAAAAATCTATATAAAATATATCTAATGTAGAATGGAGCAAAGCCTCTTGGGAATGGGGAATGCATTTATCCAATGAAACAATTGCAGGTAAAGTCTTAAAAAAAAAAAAAAGAAAAAAGAAAAAGAAAAGATTTAGTATTAACGTTATATTGTAATGACCCGGCAGTCGGCGCTGGGTGCATTATGGGTATTTCTTTAGAGTTTACTTATTTTTGTGTCATTTAAGTTAGTAGTGGTTTTGTATTAGTTATTGTATTAGTGATGTTAAGTTAGTTTTGGTGGGTTGGGTTCATTTGCAGCCCTGTTATATAAAAGTGACTGTTACCATCATAGAGAGAAATGTGTAGGGGAGGCACTTAAAAGTGCATGTTAAAGTACTTAGATTATTATTATTATTATTATTATTATTAATAATAAATAGGCAGAAGAGAGCGCTGCCTCCTATTGGTTTATTCTGTCTATGCTCCTGCATTTAAAGTCACTCAATGTAGTGCGATGCAGGGGCCAGTTGTTACAATGTTAAAAGGCGGTGGGGCCGGTGTGGTGGATTTTAGTGCCCCACTCCGCCGCCGTTTATAAGTAAGAAAATTAATTGTTGCATGCTTGGAATCCCTAAACACATGTAGTTTGGACATTTTGCAAGCAAAACTTTCACCAATACAGTTACATAACAAAATCTCTCAATTAACTAATATGTTTAATTAATTAATAAAATGTCCCTGCAATATAAAAGAAAGATAGAAAGAAAGAAACATTTTAAATATTAATATATTGCCCTAACAAATTAAATAAAACATTGATGGTTAGGAAAGAAACAGATGCATTGTGGGACGGTTCATGCACTCAAAATAACCTTTTTAAACTCAGTGCATATTGTGTTGATAAATGGAAGATATTAATACAAGGCTACGCTTCTTGTAAATCTTTAGATGTTTTTTAAACAACCAAAAAAAGTTGAAAGTGGGTCATGAAGAAAAAAAGTTCTGAGACTTTTTAAATTATCCAGAGATCCGCATGAGAACAGACAAGACACTGTAGAAACTGACACCGATGAGCTGGAGATGTGGGAGGAATGTTTCTCCAGTATTTTCTGATTTCATTACCCCTCAGACGCGCGCACACACACACACACACACAAAAGATTTGTTCTGATGTGACGAGCATCAGGTCACGGTGAACACTTAACCGCCGCAGTGATGCGTTTCCTGTGTAAACGCAGAGATGAGAAGACCTCCGACGTTAATGAGCTTAAACAGGAGGAGCAGAGCCAGATCAAACCACTCCTCATCCTCAGGGATGAAGGGAAGGAGAGCCTACACCACGCGGGGCAATGAGTGGGGATATACAGCCCTTATCAACGGCTTTCAGTTTCTAATTAGCAGCTCAGAAACCGAACTCTCGCGCTTGACAACAGTCGTGGGTGGAGAGCAGGAGACACGCGAAGGATCAATGAAGTAAACCACGCAAACACCGGAGAGAGAGAGAGAGAGAGAGAATGAAGGCCTGTCAGACGAGAACCGCGTCACGTTTGGCTCAATGCTCGGCTCGCTAATGCAAATGAAATATCGACGTTCTTTGGTCAGCCACTTCACCGCGTTCCTCTCTAATGATGCTCTGGTTTATATTGTGGAGAACCGTATTGATCCAGAGAGAAATATTAAACGTTGATTTGTGATTTGAAAGCAAGAAATTGTGAGCACTGACACGTATGTCATGCCTCGGCAGAAAGAGAGACACACGTCGATTCGCAGAACTGAATTACTGCTCCCATTAAACGAAGATGTGAAGAGCTTATGAGGCTGAAAATGAGTTTAATTCTTCACATCTACATGTGATTTTTTTTACAATAAAATTCTGAGAGTCAGTTCTTAAAAAACAGATCAATCACAGAGAATCGGTGCGAGTAAATGTGAGTAAATGTGCAAATAAGGCTTAGAAATTAACACTTAAGCTCATTTTGTTGATGTGCTGATTGAAATGTTTTAAAAACACAGATATTGAATGAAAAACAAACACAAACACATGCATACATATATTTACGAAAAATATCCTGTCTATATTTCACATACTGTATATTGTATAAAACAAAATATAAGAATATAAATGTATATCTGTAGATTTAAATATTTTCTAAATATATACTGTAGGTGTGTGCATTATATATATATATATATATTTTACATATATATATATATATATATATATATACTGCATTGCATATATATAACTGATATATACTGTATAACATATATATTTAACGGTATATTTCACATTTTTTGTTAGCTACTTATTTTTTAAAAAGTAATTATTTACAAGTAAAATAATTAAAACATAAATGTATATTGTTTATAAAATATAATATGTATTATTTTATTTTAATAACATAATATTTATAATAATTTATGTTAAATTAATTTGTTAAAAATAAATTCACTGAAATGTATTTAAAATATTTATATTCATTAAGTGATTTTTTTAGCGGGAACATGGTCATATTGATATGACCAGGGCATAATTAGCAGATTGTGCATTGTGATTCATTTGTTAATTGCTACATTGCACTGTGCCTGAATGCATAGGCCAGACACACAATGAACAAACGCACGGAGTCTTCAACACACACACACACACCTTACATAACCTCGAGCCTGTTCAACAGATCAAACACAGGTTTAAATATAGCCTGGCTGACAACATATGGTTAAGTGCATTTATAATCCAAATTCAACATGTTACTGAAATACATTTTGCACATCTAGTGCATGAAATCAAAAGGAAAGCAACGCAATTCAACGCGTCTGGTCACTGTAGATGTGTCACATTCATCAGATCTACTGAACAGGGTTTGTGGTATCTCTATCTGCTAATGTGAAGAAACAAAAAACTACTGATAACTGAATATCTGAGAGAGAATATCAGCTGGATTTTTTTTCTTTCAAAATGCTTTGATGGTGCACAATGTACAATGCACATGCAAAATAGGAACATGTTTAAACCAATTATAATAAAGACTACTATAATTAAATAGCTTCATATCACAGATATCAACGTTGCATCAAGCATCAGCCACAATCAGCTGCAAGTAAACTTGCCAAGTTTCGGAAAACTTGTTAGTTGACAACTGCTTTCCAAGTGCTTTGAAAACAGCTCATTCAACCATTTTCATAAGTACAACCATAAAGAGCAGATCAGCTCCAGTGTACAGGTCTGTAAGGAAGTGAAATAATCCCGCTCTCTAATGGAGGAGTGTGATGTGACTGATCTCAGGAATCAGATGTGTGCAGGACGCTGGATTATCTGCTGCTCCAGGGGATAAATCCCACAATGCATCACCCGCAGAGGCTGAACACGTACACACTCATCCAGCAACATCTACTCTATAAGCTACACTCTATAGAGATACATCACAGATCATTAAGCTCCTCATCTGTTGAACCTGAAGATCTTAAACCACTGCTTTACATCAAACCAACTCCACAGTCACCTTCATCAACACAACACGCTGTACTAAAGCAAGAGAAAACACAAAGACTAGTCTGAAAACTTGGAGATGGCTCATGGTGCAATGCAAAGTAATGTAAAACCAGAATCAAATTAAATAGTTGTTACCAAATATCTCTCTGTGTAAAGACAATTAACCTTAAATTTATAGACCATTTACACAAGGAGTAATACTAGTAATAAAAATTTAATTATTATTGTTGTTGTTTTATGGTTGTTTCATGGTCTAAAAAAAGAATTAATTTTATTTACAGTATGCACAATTTTATGTTTAATTTAAGACATTTTATTCTTGAAAATTAATAGTAATAAAATTAACTTAAGTTATATTTTATTGTGTGAGTGTAAAGAAATAGAAGATTAAGCCTACATTTAGAGATTATTTTCATAAGGAATTACACAGTAGTAATAATAATAATAATAATAATATTATTATTATCATCATCATCATCGCTTCATATATATAATTTTTATTTTTCTTGAAAAAGAACAATATTTCTATATAAAGAGCAATTTTATTACAAGAGTAATAAAACATAATAATTATCATCATGGTTAAAAATAGGGTTAATTGTCTTTATGAAATATACACATTTATACTAGTGCTGTCAAAAGATTAATCGCGATTAATCGCATCCAAAATAAAAGTTTTTCTTTACAATATATATGCGT
>JAUMHQ010000069.1:17706866-17727865 GCA_032361165.1 Enteromius paludinosus
TGATATGAGTACTTGAAATTAACATGTTTTCTTAATGCCTGTTGAACATAACAGAGACATTTTATGATTATTACAACTAATTTCTTACATATGGCTCCTTTAAAGAAAAAATGCAAATTAATTGTTGGACACTAGAAGAAAAACTTCATTTAGCAACCACTTGTACAGATTCAAAAAACCATGAATCAATCTGAAAGATTCATTAAAAACGGCTCAAAACAATCATTTGATGCAAGAAGACAAATTCTGTAAACATTCATCAGACTGATTCCAAAAGTTTTTCTAAAAGATTCAAATGAATCATTTGACACTAGAAGTCAAGTCAATAAAAAAAAAACCATGCTGTCTATTTACTGTCTTGTCATTGTAACCAGCTTGGTTTGTCACAATCAATGTAGTTTGCAAGCTCACGACTTAGACACAGTGCCATTTAGTTTACCATGGCATGTGGACTAATCTATAAAAGCAACACGGATTCATTTCTGTCTTTTATTTGCCATCATATATTTTCATTGTCTCACGCTGGAATGGATGCGCACTTTACATTCCCGTAGTGTTTCAGACACTCGCCTCAAATTTATGAGCGTCCGCCGTACATACATACACCTGCCGCTACGGACGATGGGTAAGCAGTTTCTGCTAGATGCTTAAGAGGAGAGGAGGGAGCAAAGCAGAGATTGCGTCAGGACTGCGCTGGACTGTATGTGATCTGACTCGAATGATCTTCCTGCATCTGCACTTCCTTACAGCTGCCATCGCACACAAAACATACAGATTGATGATCAATCCTGATGCTTGTTGTTCCAGCTGAAAATACTGTTTTCGCAACCTTTATCAAAATGTACTTCATTGCTTTGTTTAGCAAAAGCAAAACTACTTATAATTTGTCACTTGAAATATTAACTGAAGCATTTATAAAAATAAAAAAAGTTGTCAGTGCAGCATTTCTTATTCTTATGTAATCTATCTTTATGTAATAAAGTTAATGAGTTTAAATAAAATTTAATTTTAATTAAACAAGCTCTTATTAAAGTTCACTTTCAAAATGCAGACTCAGTCTAAAATGTGTCAGAAGCTCTATATATGCAATTCAGGGTCTTTTCGATATAGGAATAGAGCAAGGAGAGGAAGTGGAGGAGAGAAAGTGACAGGAATGGCTCTGGGTAATGATGTAGGTCGACGTGTCTCACCGTTCTGCGTGAGTTTGGTGGAGCACACAAGCGTGGAGATCTGAAACGAGTCTTTGCTGATGGAGAAGCTGCCGAGATTCTGTGTGTTCTTCCCTGATGAAGGGTTTCTTTCCTCCATCTCTGGTTTGGTGGAGGCCAGGCTCAGGTACATGGTGGAGTCCTCCAGTTTCTTGGCTTCGGCCTACAAATATAGAAACGCACAGTCATGAGAACAACCCCTGTGACTGACAGCTGTTAGTCAATCAACTTGTTCTTCATGCTTGACTAAATTCAATTTAAATCTTCTTTAATGCTGCATTTCTTTAATGTAGCCAGTTTTGCACAGACCGTAAAACCAATATCAGATGAGTTTGCACAAGGGTTAATTTGCACAGCTCAAAAAGGATTTGACCAGGCGATGTTCCGCATTAATGAAGCTCTTTAATATGCAGATATGAAGAGACTGAATACAAGAACAAAGCTTAATTGCATAATTATTGCATTGTGATGAGGGGTCAAAGGTTAAACGAGACAAATGAGGACAAGCAGAATCAGTATACAGCTCACATATCAGAGGGTTTGTGTGTTTTGAGATGACTAGCGATTGCATTTTCACCTTATAGACGATGAGATCGTGTTCTCCGTCCCTCAGCGTCGTGCCGTCGTACCTCATCAGCTTCACAAACGACAGAGCAAAGTTCTTCTCTGACTTATCCTTGCCTGGAGAGAAATTGCATATTTAACATTATTTATTATCAGTGGACCTCTAAACATCTGAACATTGAAAGGGATCATGCCAATGAAATAAAAGAACCGTTTTGAATCTGAACTAAACTAAAACTGAATCGAGTAGAAGAGCATCATGGACAGCAACTTAAGTCACAAACAACGATATTGTATAAAATAAGCTGTTTTATATATCTAAATGTATGAACAAAAATATTTATATCTAACGTATCATTATTTCTAAAGTGCATATATTTTTGATTATTTACATTTTTTTTAATTACATAGAATGCAATATATAAATATTTATATATATATATATATATATATATAAATATGTAATAATACTTATATTAATATAGATATATATAGATAATTGGTATTTTAATTTAATTATAGATAATTATACAATTATATATACACATTTCTTTGTTTTTTGGTATCAGGACAAAGCGAAGATGAAGGAAGCAGGTCTGTATCCGGCAGCAGACTGACTCAATCAGGAGGAGATGATGTTTACTGGTCTGTTTTTTCTTACATTCAGAGTTCAAGCCGTAAGAGAAAGACAGACATGCGGTTAGACAGGGATGAAGATCTCTACAACTGATTCTCCCTGACATTTGACTGCCTGCCAGCATCAATCAGAACAAGAAAACAAGTCTAATACAAGTGTTTTAAAGCTCAGACGCCCACAGAAATCCCTACAAACTGAACAGAACTTAATGAACTGGACTAATTATGAACAGAATATGAACTTGAATTCTTTTTATTTTATTCAATTTATATAATGGAATAAAATAAAAAGAATTCAAGTTCAGTTCATATTCATATTTATTTAATTTATTTTTTCCCCCAATAATAATTATTTTAGGTAACCAATATATTTATTTAATAATTCTATTTGTATTTTATTTTAATAGTCCCTCCAGGACTGAAGTTGCCCAGCCCTGTTTAATGGGTAAAAGAACAGCATTTGATTGAAACATAAATAAGTGAACTGAATGAGTAACTGCTGAAAAAAAAAGTATTGATTTCTTAAAAACAAAACAAAGAAACTTAGTGACCCCGAGCTAAGTTGCACCAGATCTGCCAGAAAAACAGAATGACAGCATCTTTAAAAATGTGATATTTCAGCACAGTGACAGTGCTGAGATCAGCACTGTGTGAAACTCTGATACTGTCATAGTGTTTATTCTCAGATCAGCTGACGAGTCATTTTTCTTTTTTTATTTGCTCCAGATTGTTTGCTCGCGCTAAATGATTTGTTTTACATCCTCCGCCCAGCGCCTGGCAACCCGCGCCCGACAGCGTGGCCCCGTCTCTCTCATCCTGGCGCTAGGACGGCAGCATGTGGTGGGCAGATGGCTGCCAGGATAAGGTTGAACACGCGCGGATAAGTGTGATGACCGCAGCCCAACGCCAGACGCCGCTTGGCCCATAAACAAGCTCTCAGGCTTCGCAGACACTCACAGCCAGTATGATTCAGAAACTCCCTCTCAGCAAAACACACAAACAAACAACTTCAGACCTGCGGGAAAAACTCGGAGTTATAGATTTTCTGGAAGGATTACGAGTGGCTGTGTGTTTGCGATGGCATTTCATGTGGTTGCTTAGGTATTCAAAATATTACAGCGTGCTGCTGTGTGGTTGCCAGGGTGTTCTGGGTGGTCGTTCGGGCGCTGGTGTGTTGCACAATAATAAGTCTTGGAGGAATGTATAGTACAAGTATACAGAGTAAAATTAAATAAATTAAATTAAATTAAATAAGTTATGCATATTTGTTTTTTCAGATAGTTAATATTGTTTATAAAATACTAAATAAATATACAACAAAATTTAAACTAAGACTGAACAAAAATAAAAACAATTAAATTGAATTACAATTAATATGACATTACATTACTTGTGTTCAGATACCTAAAATAAAATAAAAATATGTTGGTTTTTTAGATACTTAACTGGTGTTGTTTATAAAATACTAAATAAAAATATTAATTTAAAAAAATTTAAATAAATTGGTTAAATAAACTTAAATAATTAACTTAAATTACATTACATTAGTATTTTAAATTAATAAATTAAATTAAAGTATATTGTTTTCAGATACCTAAAATAATTAGCATTGATACAAAAATCATGTTAATATAATATTAGTTAATGTTTATGCAAGGAATTTTTTTGTGTCACTAAAGTCAAAAAAAAAAATTATGAGATACCGTTGTTGTCAGTGTGAGTGCTTGCTAGGCTGATTTCAGGTATAATTCCATGTCTGCTGAAGTGTAAAAATTCTGCTGTTTGTTCAAACAGCTAACATGACGTATGAGCAACAGTACAGCCAAGCCCCACTAATGCACACTTAACAGTCTATTCAATAACAACAAACACATTCAGATGCAAATGTCTCTGTCAAAGTCGAGAGTTATTTTGATAACCCACTGAGATATTATTTAAAGAGGTGTAAAGCATAACGGCACCAGCGAAATGTGCTTCTGTCTCACACATGCTGTGACCTCAATGACACTTAAAGTTTACTAGAGTGAGTTTCCTGACCACCGCTGGGTTGAACAGCTCTGAAAGCGCTCTCCTGTGTGAACGTGTGTGAGACTCACAGTCCTGAGACGACCGGTGTTTGAAGGTGAACCGCAGGTGACTCCTGTTGACATCTTCAATCGGGATCGCGACCTGCAACACAAAATATCACCAAAAAGATGAAGCTAACACAGATGAGATGGCTTTAGAATTAAACTAGGACTGGAAAACACCTTAAAGGTCTTGAATATTAATAAAAGACATACAGTAAATATGGATCCAAATAGACACTTGGGCAGGGTGTAGTCCCTGTGACCTTTACGCTGAACTTTATTCTTCATTTAAACCGTTTAAACAGTTTCAACCATGTAACGCTCTTTAAGGTTATTAAATATTTAAAAGGGTCAAATCATTGATTTTCCCTCCTTCGAGGCTTTATTATTTTTTAATGTTAATATATGGTATTTTAATGCATTAGAAACCTACAAAAAGTTCCAATAGTCGCATAAAATTTAATAAAATATAAAACAAAATATATAGAATATATAGAACGTACTGTACTGTTTAACGGTCGGGTAGTACGTTCAATTTTAAATGTAGTACCTACATACAAGCAGTATGTGATTTCGGATGCAGCAATGGACTCTGGAAGAAACAGCACACCTAAAAATTCCCAGAATACAATTGTTCTGACGTTGGATACGATAGTATAAGAGATACTCACCTTGATGGTTTCAAACCAGCGAGGCTGTTTGACCTGGTAGTAAATGACTGATTTGTATTCCAGAATGCCTTCATCTCCAGCTCCAGGAAATATCACGTTCTAGACGGGAAAGATTATAATAAAAAAAACAGCTATTAAAAACATTAGACACTTAAATCTTCTGAAGAGGAACCGGCAGCCATTATATTGATCATTTTGTCATTGAGCATTCATGCCGACCGGTACAAAAGAATTTGTTGCACAGAATAATTTAATCTAACTCCCTGCCAAGTTCACAAGCTGATTGAGATCTGAAATTACAGATACGAGTTCTGAATTATTAAACAACAAAATCTATTCTTCCTGCTGGAAACCATAAGGTGCCCATATACTGTGAGAAGTGAAAATGCTGCATGTTTTATTGCATTCAACTCACAGTCTTCACAGCTGGCCTGTCAAACCCTGACAAACACACAGACATGCTGCCGCTGACAGCCACCAATTATGAGCAATAAGTGACCGGCCGCCCTACAGCTGCAGGACTGAGTGAGTGTGAGACACAAACATTATGTAAAAATAATCACAAAGCAGGAAATACACAAAATAAACGAAATGCACAAGTAAGTATGAGGCATACGTGCATGTCAACAGGTAACAATACAAATACAGACTATTAAAAATTATTGTGTTTACAATACAAAAGCTCTACAGACAGCATTTATGTATATTTGTATATATTATATATGTATATAATATTATTTAGATTTATTTTACATTATATTATATCTTGCTTAAAAATTGGTTTCCTTGCAAAACTTATTTATATATTTATTTACAGCTGTTCCTAAATCTTAATAAGTCTTTTATTGAATTATGTATTTATTATTTTTGTTTTTTAAAGACCGAGTTTTAAAGACACATTCACATTTAATAATAATAAAAATAAAATTCACAATTATGAGCAGCAGCATCATTGTAATAAACATTTATTGTGTGTGTGTGTGTGCCAAAGCATAAAGTTATAAAATAAATAAATAAATAGTTTATAATTGTAATAATCCCTAATATTAACAACATAACAGCCATACTTATTTAAATGTGAAAAAAAAACATTAAATATTTCTTAACATGCTTAGTGATATACTGCTCTCTTTATTCATTATAATGCGTCTCGCACACACGGACTGTAGATTACCTCGAGTTTCTTTCCGTCTTCATCATGCACAGACATGGTGACCTCCACGTTTTTAGGCGTCGTCTTACTGCCTTTATCAAAATCCCCCTGAGCCAGCGTCACGTAAATATCGTTCCGAACATCACCTACAAAAACACACACACAAGGTCGCTTTTAACACGATCGATGAGTGACCTGCAGCCGAAAATGCTTTTTATTAAGAAAATGCACAGTCATAGCAGGAAAAAGTGCTCTTGCACATCCATAAGTCTCATTCAGTACGTCAGAGTGCTGTTTATACTGAAGTCACAATTGGAATTAAATGGCTGCTGTACCTTTAAGATTAAGATTAATGTAAATGTTCTGCATGTGAGATGAATATCAGCAACAGCATGAATGCATGCATGAAACTCTGAGAGGTTTTCTGTCGATATGTGAATGTGAATCGTCATGTTCCTCATTACTGAAGCGTAGTTTTCATGAATGGACTGGGTGAACTTTCACTGTCACCGCTCAATGTCAACGGCAACTCAAAACAAGAGCAATAAAATACATGTGAGTTTGATGATGAATACCAGGCATGATAATTTCTGGGAAGCCCATTTTGCGAGCGACGGCGGTGGAGCGGTCCACCAGGTGAGGAAAATCTTTACGGATCTGATGGATATCACCTGGAAGCAACTTCAGAGTAACCCACAAACCTGAGGAAGGAGGAAGAGACTGCAATTACACACACACACTTCCTATTCATACTTAACAGCTCACGGGAACTTAACTAATTTTAATATCTCATTATTAGTGATCTACAAAAACAATTAAGAGCATCGGATTAGTTTTATTGCTGAGAAAACACCCGCAGGAGGCAGAGCCACTGTGTTATTAAAAGTGTAGGGATAAACTGTGAATATTTTATACTGAGAGATTAAGGATTAAATTGAGCCATCCGAGCAAATAACCTGAGCTGTCCAAAATAAATGAGGAAAAACGACTCGAGTCATAACGCACTTCAAAAACAGAAAGCAAAAATAAATCATTTTCTTCTTTAATTTATATTATATTATGTTTCTCTAAGTCTCTAAGTTCTCATTATCGTCATGAATAATACATTTGAAGCAAAATTACATCAAGTATCCATGATAGTACTTAATTTTATTAATAATAATAATAATAATAATAATAAATTAATTAAAATGTTTTCATTAAATGTATTCAAACTAATACTTTTATTGAGTGTATATTTTAGCATTTGTATGATGCTAATAATAATAATAATATTAAAAAAGGTCAAATAAATAAAGTTCACATCATGACAGGGATACAATTTGCTGTACTAAAAATGTGAGTTATGCTTTAATCACTTTTGTCACTTTAAATGGCATAAAAAAATATATATGTTGAGTATATCACAGTATTTGCATAACAATAATAATATTAATACCACCAACAACCAATGATAAATGTACATTATGACAGTATTAAAACATTTAAAATAAACCAAAAATATATAATAAAATATATAATTATTTAAAAGTCAATATTTTACTTCTTATGATCCTTTATACCCACAATGCCTCCATCATAATCCGTAAGTTAATTAGCCTTAATGACTCCACCCCTATTACCCTCACTGCTGTTGCTGATTAACCTAGATCATGAATGAGAAGAGCCTCGTCTTATCTGGCTGATCACAGATTACACTGGAAGTCCATGCACATTTATCTCAACAAACTGCTTGCGATTATATCTGTGATCTGACAGCACTGCATCCAGACGAATTCAGTTGCCATTCTTCTCAGCATGAAGAAATTCTCATGCTTATTAAACACAGTTCAGTTCAGCTAATTTTGCTCAATATCTTTGTCATTTGTAAGATTTAGGCCCCTTTAGATTGTGAAAGTCTCTTGGCAGGAGCTATGCCGATCGTATCTGGGACAGAGTCACTCTCCATCTCCACACTTCAGTCTTATCTTCCTGTATTTTTAACTTTCCAAACTTTAACTAGGCTACGAAATGAAGCTGCAGCTCATTAACATCAGCCAAACAACCATTTGAACTTCCTTCTGAATCAGGAATATTTACTTGTACAGAGATAATTCTGGACCTGTAGGTTAATTTTTTTACTGTAGGCTAAAACACAGTATGAGAGACACCTTCTGGTAATGTAGGGCCTGAGATAATCTGCTTTGTTTATTATAGCATGAAGGCAGAAAATATTAAATAATTTTTTTTTACTTTTTTTTTTTTTTTTGACAAGTGCATAACAACAACAGAGCTTTACTTTTTAAATAAAAGCATGAAAGGAAAAAAAAAAATATTGCTTAATGAAAGTACAGTTAAACAACTATAAAATAATAAAAAAAGTGCTTTGATTTTCTTATTCTACTGCACACCATATTTATATGTTTTATATATAATTTATAGAAATATATTTACATAAATCAAACTAATAATCAGTTAATAAATTAAAAAAGATTTTGGAGGCATAATGCATGTGTACAGTATATTTACTATGCATATATAAATCTAAATACAAACACAAGCATGAATATAATTAAGAAAAATGTGTTATGTTTACATAATAAATATATTTGAATTACATTTGTGTATTTAATAGTGGTTTTAAATGATCTAACGAGATTAAATCGCATCCAAAAAAAAAAAAAATAATATATGTATGTGTACAATTTAATTTATTTATATATAAATACACTCATCTAGCATATATTTTTTAGATATCTACATGTATTTACAGTAATATATATCTTTTTATATTATAGAAAAATGTATTTAATATATAAACATAACACACATATATGTATATATACATCCATATTTACATATATATATATATATATATATATACACATACATACATACACACACACACACACACACATACGCATAATATACACAGTATAAAGACATTTTGCGAAAAAAAACTTATTTTGGATGTGATTAATCATGATGAATTGTTTGTGACACACACACACACACCTATATACGTCGCAATTTCTTCAAGTTAAACTTTCATTTTGACAGGGCTGCCATGAAGACCTTTGAGTTTCTGCATGTTTATCGTTTATGATAATTAGGGATGCACCGATCCAGATCGGCCGATATGTTTGTGTGTTTTGTCAGTAAAGCTGGTCCTGTAATCAGCAGTAAATGCCATCAGGTGCGTGATTTCACATTGAGCCGTTTATACTACACACAGCCGTTGTTCACTGATGAGCAGATAATGAACATGGTTTTGCGCAGCTCGCCAGTGAACAACAACTGTGTGTAGTATTTACGGCTATCCCTAACTAGGGGACATTCCTAATGATAATTTTTTTATTAAATGTTGAAATGCTGTTAAAATGACTCTGAGCAGCTCTGGAGATGAAAGGTGTTCACCCCAGTGACCTTTACCTTGACCTTTGTGATTGACCTCTTTGGCGGCGATGACCTTGTTGATGACTGTCTGGAGGAAGTCGTTCTCGCCCGCCACCCTGGGTGAAAAACGGGAGATGTTCAGCTGCCTGTGGCGAATGGCGTCATCCAACGCTAGCCTGGAGTTCAACACGCGACAGGCAACACGCCAACGGGGAGAAGAGAGAGAGAGAGAGAGAAAAGGAGGAGGAAGAGAGAAGCCACAGAGAGCCAGATAAGAGTGGACATGAGCAGAAGGAAAAGAGAAAAAAAAGAGATGGATGAAGAAAACGAGAGGGAGAGAGAGGGAAGACACCAAACAGTGATACAGATACCATGACAGGGACAAAAGCCATTTTGTTAGCAAACAGTAATGCGGGATGGGTGACAGGAGAGACACAGAGAGATGCTGTAATTTCAGAAATGACCCTCATCTCACCCAAACACAGATGAAGCCACAAAACCTACTGAGCTGCCTTAATAACAAGAATAACAATAAAACACCACAGTCGCTAAAGACACATGACGCCAAGTTACAGCAGTAATTATAACTATTACTATTAGGAAATAACATTAAATATTATATGAATACAGTATTATATGAAATCATTCATTTATAATATAATTTTTTTTTAAAAAATCAATAAATGTTAATAAATTAATTAATTAGAATTGTCTGCCCATTTGGTATTATATAAAACATTTTATGCATGTCTTATATAGTATAATAATAACATTAATTAGTCATTTTTAAGATATATTTTAAATAATATAATATATAGCTTTATTATTCATTGTTTATTATTATTTAAACATTAAAATTTTATATTATGTAAAAATAAATTGTATTATTATTTAAAATTTGAATTTAATTTAAAATGTAGTATTAATATATTATATGTATATATTATTAAAATGTAAAAACTGAAATTAAATCTTTTTTATATATATTAGATAGAATTAGTTATATAAGCTATTCAAACTATTATTATTATTTGTATTTTATTACTATTATTTGTTATTTATTTGCTATTTGTTGCTGGCTATTAGAAGCGCTCAAATCGGTCACGTTTGTTTCAGCATTAGGATGCTGCCTTAAAAGCTTTCTGCCTATGTAGGCAACAGTAGACAGCAAGTAATCTGATGTCACACATACAGTAAGCTGCTACTAAGCAAAAACCTCCCTAAAGTGAGAACAACGCATCTTAAACACCCCACAACACCCAGCAAACCCCTGGACTCATCTCTGAGTGACCCGGCTGGGCTGTGAGGGCGGCAAAGCAGAGAAAGGCTGAAGTATAGTCTTACTGAGTGACAGAATGAACGAGGCACGTATGACTCCTCGACAGAATGAGAGCGAGTTTGTGTACTGTTGTCTTTAATGAGTATTGAGATGATACAGCAGATACATCAGAAAAACAGACAAACACCAACTTGCATGCAAATTAGCATTCATATGCATGACTACACAATATCTCACAAACTATATTTTTATCTGCCTGACTAGCAAGTGTTTCACACACTTAACTGAAGGTCAAAACTGTTTCACGACAGTCATTTTCCTGATGTTATGTTATTGCTATCATAAAAGCTGTTGTGTTGATGTCATGGAGTTACACTCACGGCTGGAAGGGAATGAAGTGCTGCTTGTCCTCGTCGTCCATCTTGCCCGTGATGATGTCTGTGACGTCCATTACTGCAGAGAGAAGAATGAGACCAGAATAATGTCTGCAGATGACCAGACATCATGTGTCAACAACTATGGATGCATCTCATGAACCACTTCATATTTAGGACTATAAAGACTAATTGTATTTGGACAGTTTTTGTCATTTATTCTCGTTTTGAAAACATGACGCCTTTACAAATAACTCAAACAACACCAGTTACATTCATCATAAAAACATGCAGTAATAAAAGTAATTTAAAATGTCATTCACCCAAGAGGTAAAAATTAATATTGATTATAAATAAAATTGACTTTTTAAAAAAGGTATGAATATAACTTAAAAAGTTAATCGTCCAAGCAATAAAAAATAATATTGATTATAAATAAAATAAACAAAAAAATATAAAATACTTTAAAAAAAAATATTAAATGGCATTCATCCAAGAGGTAAAGTATTTATATTGATTCTAAATAAAATTAATTTGGCATAATAGAATCAAATAATTAAACATTAAATAAATATTAGAGTAATTACGGCATTATATGCATATCATTTATTTATTTAAAATATTAAAATGTATTTTAATCAAAATTACTCATAATTCAGCAATTAAACATTAAATTATCATGAAAAAATATTTTGCCAAATTCCCATTACTACAATGGTGAAATACAACTTAAATAGTTTTTTTTGTGTTATGCATACAGTATAAAGAAAATAAATAAATGTAAAAAATAAAACAAACAAGTTTAATATAAACTAGTCTGACATCATTTACTCGATGACACAACAGAAAAATTTTGTTTGTGTATTTTGAGGTGTAATTTTGGGACTCAGCACATCACTGTAAAACATTAAGCATAGCAAAAAGCACAAGAGAAAGACTCATGAAAGTTTAAATTCTCGGTTTATAAGGTGAGAGCAGGCAAAACTTTGTAGATAAGCTGTCAAGTGGCAGCTATTACTGACTGAACACAAACATCGCCTCTAAATGGCCATTTGGCCTGGTGTGCAGCAGCGGCCGTGCTGAGATTGGGTTTACAGCAGGCAACGGGAAACTGATGAGCCATAATGGAAGCGTTGGCTTGTCTCTGAAAGTGACACATTAAAGGTGACATTGCACATACAGGTTCTGCCTCTACCTGCCTGACCCACATACAGACATACGGCTAACGTCCGTACAGAGAGAGAGAGAGAGAGAGAGAGATGCTTTCCCACTTCAAAACCCGTTTGATGTTCAAACCAAAGACTGCATGTCTGCTGTCATTCTCCTGTTCAGCCTTATTTATTTATTTATAACAGAAGAACAGATCTTGCTTTTACCATCAAACTAAAACTGAGAAATGCATGGCAACACTAATAGTGACAATAGTAGAAACAAACGTTAGGGTCACTTCACTTCAGCCAGATCAAGGCTACTAATGCATTCTGTGATTGTAGATGTAATACAACAATATTTAACTCCAGGCAGAGAAAATCAGTGCAAAGGCCGTGTTTGTTTTGAATGCATTATAAATGTATGAATGCAGAGAGATTGTTGTGTAACGCATACAGCACAGCTTATGTGCAATATATTATTCCAGCTGATTTCACACAAGGCTTGAAGAATTGTATTTTGAAGGTGTATGCAATCGCTCAAAGAAATCTGACAAAAAAACAATACTGATCTCAAGACAAAACACCTGCTACCCTCAATTTGAAACAAGATTAAAAAAACTACAATTTAACAGCACAAACTGTGGCAACTCTGCATTTTAAATATATATATATATATATATATAAAAAAAATACTAACAAACAGAATGTGTACATTTAATCATAAACTAACTATTAATTATAGATTTACATTTAAAATTATATCAATAATGAAATATAAATATGTGTGTGTGTGTGTGATTATTATTCATTTTTGTTATTAAATACAAAATATAACAATTAAATATAACAATAATAATGTAAAATGATAAAAAACTAAATGAAAATAAAAACAAAAACTGTTACATTTGTTACAAAATAAAAATAAATAAAATTAATAAAAAAAATAAAATCTTATTTTTATAGGTTTTTAGAACAAATAAACAAAAATAATACATATAAAATAATACAATACAAAAAAATAAAGAATTTACAACAAACAAACCTAATCTAAGTGTATATGTTTAATAATATCTAATGAAATAGCTCATGCTTAATAGTAATAACGAAATTTAAAAAATCTAAAATAATAAAATTAAAAATGTAAAATTATATATAAAAAATAAAAACAAAACAAACCAATATCAAATTCTGAATTAAGTGAATGTTATATTGAATTTTATCTAGTAAAAATACCCCAGTATATTTACAGTAGTGACAATGGCTGTGTGGTTGGTGTCCCTTTAGATGAACAGGTCATTTAAAATCACTGCATATAAACATCTACATATAATACATCAGTGCAAATTCCTTGAGGTATTTTAATGAACGCTACGGTGACCTTTCTAAGTGTGCATCAAGTGTTATGTGTGAGGCTCTACCTGCCACCCCGAAGGGTCTGCGGAGGCCAGATGTTAATTTCTTAGTGTTGTTATCTCTGAGCTCCATCCGGCCCACTCGAACGATCTGACAAACAAAGCTGATCTTCTCCCTCTTCAGGTCTTCGCTCCCCAGATCCTGGAGAGAAACACACAAGCACACAAGAGCATAAAAAAGCATGCACGATCATGTACTCAAATAGCACATTTTATTTTGAGCCCCCAAGCACTACTGGCCGTGCACCAGGTGTTTCTGCCTGCAACCATCTAGTTAAAGTCAAACTCGTTAGTTGAGCAACTATACGATGCATGGAATGTATACACAAACTGTTAGTACTCAGTCAAGGTGAAGGGTAAACTGCTGGAGCGGTGTTTGATTGGGGGCAGCAACTCATTCCCCGCTGGGGGTTTGTGCAGAGAGCAGAGGATTCTGGGAAAAAAACCTACCCTCACAGCCCGGCATCTATTAAAAAAAATGACCTCTAGCAAATGAGAGCGTGTGGGTGCAAACAAGCACCTACACACCAACAAACCGATATGCTCTATAATTACAGATAATGAACAATGCATGCAATTACAAACAAATTGGCTTTATAGTCGTGTGTGAGAAACTTCAGTATGAATGCATGTTTAGTATACATGTTTCCATGCACAGATAATTAGTTTTTTTTTGTCTGTGTTAAATTACACACAGATGCCAACGCACGTACATGGATGCACACAATATGTGCAACAATGCAAAGCAGGCGGCGTCTCCGGAGAGCTTCCTCCTCTAACGACCGTGAGCTCGTTACCCTTTACAGCTTTAATGATGATGCCGCTTTCTCCAACACTTTAATTACCAATTCTGCAACACGACTGATGAACACGAATTAAAGTGTCACCCAATAATACCATGATTACTCATTAAGGAACAATGCGAGAGACGGGAACAGACGAAAGGAATCCGAGCCGTAAACGAGTCATTTGCATGACGGTTTTTCCAAGAACAAGTGGAAATATTTAAGTGTTCGACTCAAACAACTAGGTCGTGTTTGTGAAGGGTTTGGTGAGGCGTAGAGGTTTGTGCTGGTGGCACAAATTAGCACAATTCGAAACCTAGTTTGCTGACCACCTAGATACCATTTTAACACATCTCATTATCATGCAACTGAGTTTTAACACCGCATCGAATGCATCTTTAGCAGAGAACAGGGCTGTTACTGGAAACACTGGTGATCATTAAAATAAAGCTGAAATAATTTTTAAAAATTATTATAATCTAATATATTGCCTTTAAAGCTAACTGAAACAAAATAAAGCACTAAAATAACTAACTGGAAAAATAAGAACTGAAACCATGCCAATAATTAAACCTAAAACAAATAAATAAATATATACACACACTATATATATATATATTTATTTATATAATTAGAAATAAATTTAAAATGGTACTGGTAGAGAAAAGTTCTGACAAAAATAGTTTAAAATAGCATTTTATGCAATTATGCAAGCATTAAGTTACCAGTAGTCAATAGTTCCTACCAGTACTTGTCAACGAGCCATGGTGCTCATAAAGATTTCATTCAGGTCTGCATCATGTCTCAACATTTCCCCATCTCCATGATAATCCAGAATAGTGTCAAAAGTAAAGCCCAAAATAATACGTACAGTGAATACGGCACGCAGGTTATGAAGCTGATCGATGTCTTTCACCAAACCTGAGCTGGACCAGCGCACAAGATAGTTTTCACTGCAAGAAACAAAAAAAGCATACAGATCATAAAAGACAATTTTTACAACATGGTAGCAGTTTCAAAATTATTGGATTGATACCCAGTTTTACAGATAAATATACAGCTTTAATGTACTTCAAGGCACTTTAGCATTTAACACATGGTTACTTCTGACATTTACAATTATTTATAGTTGAGCCAAATATATATATGTGTGTGTATTTCAGAATACAAAATATTAAATAAAAATACAAAAACTGTTTTTAAATATTAAAATACAAAAATATTAATAGCAAATATTTATAACAATTAATAACAATAATAAATTATAAGTATATCTTTTTTTTTTAAAATCTAAAATAAAATATAAATATATATATATATATATATAAAAAAACATTCATCAGCACTGACCTGATGAACTTGGACTCAATTGGGTCATATAGTGACATCAGCACTTCTGCATCTTCTCCGATTTTGCACACAACATTCTTGAGCGTGACGAACAGGGCAAACGAGGGAGTTGAAGCAAACTTGGCCTGTCTGCTCAAATCCAAGTTCTGCTTCTGAGACTGAAAAACAAACACAAATCAAAAATGATGGCATCTGAGCACATACTCTTTTGTAAGACAAATCTGAAAATCAGCAAGACTAATCACACAGCCGCCAGTGACAAAATCTCAAAGTCTCATCTCTCAATATAAAGAATCTATATCTCCTTATAAACGATCTGCATGATGGTGAACATCTGGGCAGGGTCATCTGGGGAAGACAGGGCAGCAGTGCTGCTGTATTTTCAGCTGACTTTCACCTTGTCATACGGGTTTGAAACTTTCATCTTTAGGAGAACAGCTTCTTTGACCTATTTGGATGTTAAATGAAAACTCCTGTTCTCGTAGCATCAAGGGAAGCACCAGCTTGGTTTTTAACACACTGAATCAAACTCACAGTGACTCATCTAAAAGCACTACAGGTTTACCAGCTGAAGTTCAGCAGACAACAGAGAGATACTGAGGATGTTTACCTCCTGGAAAAGTGTGTTTGAGGGCTTATTGACATTTCACATATTGATATGCCTCATGTTTAATTAGTAAAATATAACAGAAAACAATTGGACTAACGTTAAAGTTTTTTCATTATTAATTCTTATTTCTGTACATATATACATACAGTATACACACATATACTAGGGCTGTCAGTCGATGATCTAATTATATGATGTGTTTAATTAATAGCAAAATAAAGTTGACTGAAAATACATCAATAATTTTTTGTAATGTCAAATTTCTATTTTTGTGGTGAACAATTCATCCGTGCGAGTAAAAAAAAAAATGACAATAAAAAAAAGTTTGTCTTCAAAATCTCAGTTTGAAAATGCTCCTCCCCTCATGAGCATGGCATGGGCATGAGCATGACATCATAAAACACACCCCTCCCACTGTCAGTGTCCATTTGTGAATGAAACATCTATTTTACTACATCCAATCAATTTACAGTAGAAACAAATTCATATTCATATAAAGCATTCAATATTCTGTTTTCTCAGAAGAATTATTTATTTATTACAGGCATGAAAATGGGTCAGGGGTGAAAAAGGTGAGAAGGGTGCTTGAGGGGTGATGTGGCCTCTGATGGGGCCGGGAGGTGAGGGGACTCCCACAGAATAAATATTACGGCCTCATTAGGGGACATGCTGTAACTTAACATGTTTATTCTTCCATCAAGATTGACAGCCAAGTTTTTTGGGGGGGCAAAGAAAATCAACATACTAAGTATTTTCTACCATTATCGAAAAACATACCATCAACTACAAATGCTATATGCTATGGCAGAACATGTTTGATAAAAGTTTCCCTTTGCCAATTTTACAGTAGCCAAACAAGTTAAATGGAAGAATAATCCAAGCACAGGTTCTGAAAAAATACTGTATTGACAAAGACATATGCACATCCCTTAAATAAAAGGACACCTCTTGCCCTTCAGTTGAAGCCATGACCAAATCCAGCTGCGTTTCAACCCAGCATCCAGCTGTTTAACCAGAGCTGCATCGTTCTGCCCTAACACACTCATACTGCAAAAATAATATTTGTATTAGTATTAACGATAATTTAGCATTAAATGCAACTTACTCTCGTAGTACGTTCACATGAAGCGTCTAAAAACACGTGGAAAACGCGAGGCGCGTCACTTCCTCCACCAATTTCAAAGTGCTTGGGCACTCGCGCTTCTGTAGCGTCTGCTGTTACTAGGCAACTATGAAGGCACTGTCAAAATCATTTCTGCTTTGGATTTTAAACTGCACGGCTCCGTTGAAAATAAAAGAGCTCGCGAGCGCGCCAAACGCGCTGCATGTGAACGGCCCCTAAGCCTTTGGTGACACACAAACACAACAAAATTAAATTGTGGATCTCTCCCCTGTCGTCTTCTCCCACGTGGATTGTCCCACAAGAAGAAACGGCGCCCTGGATGTCAGTGGATGACGCCCACGGTCTAATCACAGGGAACGCTCAGCTTTCACCATTTAAAGTGACTCAAATCCACTTTATATTAAGTTTTAATTAATCAATAAATACCATACAAGTTTGTAAGCAATGGTTGCTCTGATTGGGGGAAAAATTTATACGCATTGATGCCATAATACAAATACTTTTCTTTACACCTTTTCACCATCCCTTACTCACACTGAGCTTTACAGCAATGATGGGAAGTGAGATGGTTTGCTCTCACGCTCTGTTTCCATGCAACCTCTCATACGCCAGCGATGGTGTTTCAGAGCTGCGGTCAGGGACTTTTTCATGTGGTTTAGTGGTTGTGCTTGACAAAATGATCATGTCCAAATATAAATATGCAGTAACAGTTAACATTTAGGGTGTTTATTGAACATCAGCAGGTGGTTATGAAAAAAAAAAAAAACACAGTGAGTGTGCCGTCGGCTCTCAGGCCCTGCACATTCACAATCCAATAACACCAAACACATTCAAATGAATCGCAGGCATCAGAAGAAAAAAAAAAAAAAAAAAAAGTAAGTGGCATAATGGATGAAAACTAATATCGTTTACCTTCTCCTCTTGGATGCGAGCTTCAATCTGCTTGGACGCGGCTTCATGTGCTCGGAACAGATTGATAGTGCTGGTCAGGTCAGGATCCAGAATATTCCCGTCTTTATCTCTCACCACCAGATCCAGGTCTAAATACCTGCCAAACACACACAAAAACAAGTGTAAGGAGACCAACACTGTTGGTTAATGGATACATTTATTTGGACATTATCTACTAAAATGAAAGTGAAAATGAGCATAACAGAAAAAAAAGACATATTAAACTGTTTTCAATAAATATATGAGTAGTATATCATACAGTAGGTAGGTAAAAGCCACAACCGTTATCCAAGAGGGTTGTCAATGGTTTTAGCATGTTGCTATGTGGTTACTAAGGAAGTTCTGGATTTATATCGAAACAAAATAAAAACCTTTCACTTAATAAAGCTGACCAAAACAGAGACTTGTACTGAGAACTGAGCGTGAGTCACTAGTGACTTCTTTACCTTAACGATACTCTCATCTCATTCGTATACTCACTTCCCCATTCAGCTAAAGTGAACAGGAACACTGAAACACTCCAATAATAAACTTGCTTGTGAGTCTCGAAATGTCTCACAGCAGCGCACTAGTTGTGTTTCCATTACAGATTTGTGCAAAACTTTTAGGACATTTGATGAAAGTTGATAAACGCGGCTAAAAACCACCTCATGCACGTGGGAAAACTTTTTTGTGATATATGGGAGTTTTTGTGAAATTGTCTCATTCCCATTAGATGCATTTTCAATTCGCAATTGCAATTTATATGCATGGCAGCTTGTTTCTCTATTACTGTAAGTATATTTTATATGCTTAAAATAATAGACTGTAATGTGTTTCACCTAGCTCTGTTTTACAAGTGTTGACTTACATTTTAATAATCGCCATAGTTTTAGCTAAAAATCTTCTTTACTGCTCTCCTGAAGAAAAAATAAGTCGCCTATATATTTAAATGGCCTGAGGCAGAGTTAATTAACAACTAACTTTTATCTTAGGGTTAATTATGCCTTTAAACTACTATTATTGTTATTATTTTTACATTTCCTTAAGAGCTTCTGAAAATGCCTAGAAATGCAAAAATGCACCACCACATGCTTTGAAGTGTTCTGGGCATACAGTATAACAACTACTAGTACTTCAATGCTAGTCTACTTTTTTTTCTGGGTTTGCCAGGTGAGAATTAATTAATAGCGTCACCATTTAATACTTAAGAGTTAAGGAATTACATTTTTAACTCCAAGTACTTCACAATCTTTCACAATGACCCTTTGCAGCAAAAACAGGCCAGGAGAAATAAAACGCTCTCATTAAAAGTCAGATTTTATGTAATGGACTGCAGTTGTGACTTCCATCTCACGCTCTCCCTGTTCCAGCACGAGTCAGTAGCTTGTGTATGTATGTGTGTGTGTGTTTGTTAATACTTGTTCCCGTAGTCCATCTTAGAGGTGACTTTCTGTTTGAGCTCGGACAGCTCGTCCTGCGGGAGCGTGCCGGACAGAATCTGGGAGCGCCATTCGATCAAGTCGTAGATCATGTCTCGGACTGTGTTGAACATCTCGCGCTTGTCGCCCTGTTGGAAACAAAGCAATGCGTGTTAATTCATTTGTCAATGCACATGCTGCTGCATAAAGGCACAGTGCTCTTAATCACTGTAGAAAAACAGCCCCAGAGTGTCATACTGCTTGCTTGTGCAATTAAAAAGAGTTTATAAACTGTCAATGAGACGCTTTTCAAAACTAATTCTCATTTTAAATTTGTAGATCACGTCAAGCTTTTCAACATCTCGCCCCCAGGCGAAAAAGATCAGAGATATTAGAGAAAATTGCAGCGTGTCTCAGCAGTTGTCACTGCAACGTGTTGTCATCAAAACACTGTATCGTTAAGCTCATGATGTCGATTTGCTAAAACATCAGTGTGCAAAAAGCAGTGTCAATTGAGTGGGATGTACAAATTTGGTTTATTTATAAAACACCGCCAAAAAATACCTGGGTGACCTATATATGGAAAAGATTTTTAAATGTGCATCTGATTGGCACTTTAGTATCAGTGATGGGAGAAGGTTTATAAATAGTCAAGATGTAATGCATCTGACAGGTCACATGACAAAACCAGCATGGCGGATTGCATTTGTACTACACATGCATATTTTGTTTGTGTGTATGTGTGTGTGAGTGTGTGTGTGTGTGTATGTGCGGGTTTATGTGGTTTATGAGGACACAAATTTGTATAATTACATGGGTATGACATAGGTATTACAATATGAAGGTGTTTTATGAGGACATTTTCAGTGTCCCCGTAATTCAAAAGGC
>JAUMHQ010000069.1:17764706-17778951 GCA_032361165.1 Enteromius paludinosus
CCTCCACCTGAGGCAGGAACTCCCCACCAACCTGAAGTGGGCAAGCCACCCTTTTCCTGCTGAGAACCATGGCCTCATGCTCTAGAAACATTTCTGGTTATTGTCAATGTTAAAAACAGTTGGGGCTGATCCTTAAGCCACTTTATGATGGCCTACTGTGATGAAGGAGTCCAGATTTTTTGCATTTTGAGTGAACTATGATGTAACTCCTTGTAATGTCATTTTCATATGGTCAATTTCTTATAATGTTCATTTTAACCATGGTCTAAACAGACAGACTAATCTGTTTTTCACTGCGTCTGTTCCATTTTTCAGTAAAAAAAGATTTTTAATTAAAATATGGAAAACAAAATTAACAGCACAGCATAATACATTATGAATCCTCTAATACTCATAACGAGACAATTTTCGCTGTCATAAATAGCTGCAGACTGTGGCGACTGCTGAAAATTTGATTATGGGGACCAATTAGAAAAAAAAATTGCTCTGGGATACTGTCTCGTAGCCACCGACTTCACTTAACTCCTGCTTTTCCAGAGAAATTATCGCTCTGTTTGAGGTTAATTGTTGTTTCTGTGAAAGTATGTTGCTTTGCACACAAACCATCCCCAGATGCTTGCAATTAAAGCTGCTCTGTGGAACAAAGACTGTCTTTTGAATCATTACACCATGCAAAACATTTCGGGAATGAGCCTTTTAGATGCATCTTTACATACAGCGCTTCCACTTCTTTGTTCATTTGCCGTTTTGTTTTGTAGCCTGCAGTTAATGTTTTAAGCATTTGACTAAAACAACATTAAAAGAAGCTCCTGCATCCTTTGTGTTCATCTGAAGCTTTGGTGTAAATGTTACAGAAATGTGTTTTCATTGTTAGCCCCACAGATAGATGCTTTTATGAGCAATGAATGATTTATTCTCCTAGAGTAAGCGCTTTCTGGCCCCGCAGCGGGGTGAAGAGACTGTTTACCATTCATCAGTGTATATATCAGAGGCCTGTTGGTTTAGTGCGGACCCTGTCACATTAAACACCTCTCTCTTGCTCTATCAGCCTGAAGAATAGAGCTCAAACACTTTATCATCATTACCCAGTGAAACGTCCAGCAGAAAGAGCTGGGAATTTTTGCTAAAACTAGCAGATTTATTTTTTGTTAAGTGAAAGTTACATTAAAATGTATTCTTAACTTAATTTTATTTATTTTTTTACATTTATTTATGAATTATTATCTTGTCTGACATCCAATCAACAACTAACTACATCATTGTTATGTTTCAATAAATCATGATTAAAGAAGTGAAATTATTCATTTCAAAATGTATTTATATATGAAAATATATTTGACAATTTTTAAAATAAAATGTTTGTCAAAGTGCATGAGACTGTACAATGTAATGCATTGTAAAGCTGCATCATAACTCATAATTAATACATTAAGCCTACTTTAATAATGTATTCCACGGCTTTGAGTAAAGTGTTACTGGATTTTCTTAAAGAAACATACTCTGTACAAAACTGTGAAAATACTAAGCTTGTTAAACAGATAATGGTAAATTACAGTAATAGTAAATTCCAGGGAAATACGGGAAACTGACATTCCCAGAATTCCGTGCATTGCATTTCAAATTTTGTTTGAATTTGTTTTAAATGTAAATGTTTTTTTCTTTGAAATAACTGTTTCTTCTTCGTTTCTGTCTTATCAGTTATGTTTATCAGGGTTGTATGTTGCATGAAATGTTGTAATATTTCAGTTTAATGAGTCTCACCATGATGGTGTCTAGTGTTTGTGTGAATGACTCTGAGAACCTTCTGTATAAGTTCATATTGAATTCTCTGAGGTTGATGGTCATGCCGGCGTGAACTTGTGATGGGTTTTGGTTCATCATGTGACTTTCTCATCATCACCTGCATTTGGTGCATATCAGAGTATTTCAAAACAGATTTCAGTACTTTAATAAATTGGTATATTAACATCATCAGTTACTGAAATTACGGTATTTAACTGGAAATGTAACTTAAAACCGTTAAACCTAACATTTTGTTACTGTATACTTTTACAGTTGAATTCTGTCGAAAGTTTTTTACAGTGTACTCCAATAATCTTATTTACTATCATTTTTACTGTGTAAGAGGACAACAGCATTAACAAAGTGTATGAGATTAAATATGGGCAGTAAATATAAATAAATATCACCGTTTTATGCATAGATTAAACAGGCTTTTACATGTGCATTACATATTACATTATATATACTGTGTGCATACCTGTATTAAAAAAGGTAAAAATGTTCTTCTATAATTTGTGAGCAGTAAAAGTGATGTTATGATCATTTTTGTTGACTTTTGAGTTTCAAAGAGCATCATGAACAGCTTAAAATCTTCATGAGAAGAATGCTTTGGAACGACATGAGGGGAGTAAATGCTGACAGTAGTTTTGTTTCGGGGTGAATTATTCCTTTAATTGTTCTCCTGTGCCTTTCTTATTTGTTTGCTCTAAGCCTTTGAGACATTTGACAACTTTAATTAGGAAATCCCTCCGTAAATACAGAGAGTAAGCCATGCTGAGGCATGAGTCACGGCCCAAAGCACAGAGAACAGAACAGCAAATTACCCACTTAAAATTAGAAACAAATACCAAATTGATCACAGGAAAATAATGGCTGGGAATAAACGTGAAATAGATATACAGAGCCGAATAGGGCTGTTTTGATTGTGTGAGTCACGCAAGCTTTTCCTTCTCTCTCTCCTCTAATGATGAAGATATCAGGAGAAAAATGTTGACATGTCCCAACATCATAGGAACGAACCCAATACACACCAATCAGCCTTTGCATGTTTATTTATACTTTCTATCAGTCTTCTTAGACCCTAATGAAAAGACGTTGCACACTTTCCCTCAGTTATCATCCGTCTGCAGGGGGCGCTGCTAGTTCTGCTCGTTGAATTCATACTAACCCATTACTATATTTCTTCAGTATGCATACTCCGTACAGCATGCATTAATTGCTTATGCATGGAATATTTATCTTTTTAAGACTTACTTAATGTCTTTATGTTCAAGGTGCCCTGTAATGAGATTTATAGAAACATTTTAGAAGACATTAAACCCTGTGCACAGTATGCATACTGCACAAATAGCAAGAACAGTTCGGTATTTTACAACCCTGAACATAGTATACAGCCTAGTATGCATATGTTCTTCTTAAAAATGAAAATATATATTTTTTAATTTCCAAAGTGCCATATGATTCAATGATTTACAGAAACATTTTAGCAGAAAACAGACACAGTATGCATACAAAATATTTTGGTGCCAGGTGATGGAAATTTTTGTTTTTTTGAATTCAGAAAAATTTTGTGTACACTACACAGAAATGTAAGCACAGTATACATTATACTATTCCGAACATAGTTTTCTTTCTGTGTCCATAGGGGCTGACAGGAAACACAAGAGCCAGCGTAATTACAATAATGATGTAGGTTAGACCCAGTAACCTCTGGGAAAAGCTGCCTTTCTCTGCTAACATGAAACAAGAAAAGTCTATATTCAGGCTGAGAAAAAAACGGTGAGCGGTTTAAGAAAGCTTAATGTCTTTACTGCGGCAGTTTGTCCCAATTCACACAGCAAAGATGAATCCTCAGTGTGTGAGCAGCTGTAATGTCTCCAGATGATTGTAAACATTATGAATATATGTAGCTTGAGTTAAATATCTAAAGTCATATACAGGTTCGCCAGGATGCATTGTTTAATGATTGGTATTAGAGTTACAGAATTATAGAATGGTATATGTTATTGGAGATATTATTAAGGCATTATTTTTCTGGGCCTTTTAACACAGTTGAGATACTAAATGTGCGGCATCTAATATTGAAAGCTTGGTTAGAACAGCTACTGCAGAACAAATTCAAAATACTGGAGAGAGTTATTTCTCCCATCTTCTTGTTAACTCGGGTTGCCAGATTGAGCACAATGGAAGATGATGAGCTTTACATTGTAAGTTGAAGAGATGAATGTTCCTCGTGAACACTTTTTGTTTAGATATATACAAAAGCTTTTTAGGTCGGGTGGAATCTGCAATCTCTGACCAGCTTCGTTTACTGGCTTCCGTGGCTGCAATAAGCTGTGTTTTCCACCAACTGGGAACCCAGAGTGTCAAAATACTATTGGGTAAATGGACAGTGGGCGGAGTCACACAGACCAAAACAAAAACAGGCATTCTGACATTATAAAACAGAACAACTGACTGTACAGTTGCTTTTCTGGGAAACAAGTACATGAACTCAACAGGTTTCCTAAATATATGCACACACGCATGGTATTGCAATGCTTTAATACAGCCATACATATATAAATAAACAGCACCTTCAAAGAGATCTCCCTTGTGAGTTCTCTTTCTTACAGGTTAAAGGGCGGTTGATCCTGGGGCCTGTAACATGATGGTGGCTAAAGAAGTTTTGAGTTGACAAAACCAAACGACTCCAATCTGGGTTTGTTGGTACCATGAAGCTGGTCATCAACTTTCTCTGTCAATTTAGGCTTGATCCTGAGTTAATGTAGCACGTGCACATGAAAGAGTGACATCGGCAATGAGCAGCCAATCACATGCCTTGACACTGTGATTCACTTCTCATGAGAGAGTCAGTGCAATTCATGCCAAAGAGTAAAAGATTGAACAATATGAAGAATTTAAACATTCACACAGCAAGATGAAAAGATCTATCAATGAAAATGGAAAACAAAAAAAAGCTGTAAAGTTACTTTATAAAGTTAATAATATTTCTAAGTATAACACTAGCATAGCAGAAGCATTAAAGGTAAAACACTTAAAAATGTAAACTCATATGTAGTCATGTTTACTTATTTATACGGCATATTATCTATGTTTATATTTATTTAAAATAAAAGCATAATTATTATTAAACTACACTGGCTTGAGTAACGGATTAAGGAGATAATAATTATATAAATAATAAAGTATTTATAAAAATAATAATCTCTAAAAATCTGATGATTTTATCTGCAAACATTTTTTTAGTATGTAGCGTAAGAGACAGAGTCGAGTAAGAGAAGCTGGGGAAGTGGCTTTATTGCATCAGACATGTGTCACCTTGCTGGAAGCTGATTGGTTAAATTTAGTTTTGAGATCTCTAACCAAGAACATAACCTGCCCCGGAGCAGGTTAGCTGTGTAGCGTAAATTACAATGGCGAAGAACACTGCTAAAAGCCAAACCAATTTCATGGTACCTTTCATGGAAACTTAGCTGGCTAACCAGCAAAACCAGCTTCATGGTACAGGTCCCTGATCCCAAAGCAGCAAAACAGACATTTGTGTATGGAAACCCCAGGACCGAGCTTATTCATCCTGAAGATGTGTTTTTGTGGCCTTGAAAGATCATGTGGGTGTCCCAACACAAACATGAACAACCTCATCATCTGATTCAACTTCCCGAAGCACTAATCGCCTGAAGGAGATCACATGTCCTGCTCCAAACCACGGGATAGCAGAAGCTCCGTGTGTGTTACATGATGTGCTTCTAATCCATGTCTCAGTATGACTTCAACAAATTGATTTTGCCTTTTGCATGCGAAAAGCTCACTGATGCAAAGCTAGTTAGTTGCTGGGCTGTTGCTATGTGGCTGTTAAGGTATCCTGATGGGATTTTTAGTGTGTTACAATGCAATTTGATTGTTTGTAAGTGTCATATTATCTAATAATCTGATACCTTGTCTGTACTATCATCTGTACAAGCATCCCTTTTATTTTTGCTCATATGTAGGCTCGGTGATTTAAACAACCTCCAGTGTTACTAAGTTTGTCTTAAAGACATTAATAACTGTTTATATTGTGCATCTTGTTTTGCTGTGAGTCTCTGCCTGGTGGATAACTGGAATCAGTCCATATTGAAGGAGATAACTAAGCCATATCTAGAGACCATTACACTGAATGGACATAAAGGTTCCCACATGGAAAGAATCTATATGAGGATATATGCGCATATATGAAACCTATATGCAGTATATAAGCGCATATATGAAACCTATATGCAGTACATATGCACATATCTGATAATATATATGCTGCATACATGTGTATATATGCCACATATAGGCAAAATTGGGGGTTCAAGTCCCAGGTCTGGCAGGGATTGTAGGTGATGGAAATGAATAACCAGCTCCCTCTCTACCTTCAATACCATGACTGAGGTGAGACCCTTGAGCACTTGGATGGGTTGAAAATTATTTTTATATATTTTCATAATTTTATGAATATATAGGTAAACATATATGTGCACATATACATGCATATATGTACCTATATAGGTACATATATGTGTACATATATACGTGCATACATGTACACATATATGTACGCATATATGTGCATATATGTACATATAATAAAGGAAAACGGCCAATTTTATATATGTCACATATATTAAAAACCTATATCAAAACCTATATTAAAACATATATGTTTATAGAGGTTTTTTCCGTGTGGGCTAGAGCTTTTGACTTGACTACACAAGCAACTATCTAGCAACCACCCACTCATTAACTTGTTAAATTCCCCCACAAAATCCATTCAGGCAGTAAGTTTTGCACTTTACAAATATGTTCTAGGTCCATTTCCCTTTAAAACAAAACACTGAAAGAGAAGAAATGCAAGTAGTACAAAGTATATAGTTTATCCAGCTTTTTCACTTTAGGTTATCTGTGTTAAACTGCAGGCTCCTTTGTGGTTACAAGACAAACGTTACAGGCATCTCTGAGAGTAAACAAAACAATTCTATGCCAACATGTCCAGGTTGAAAAAGGGGGTATTTACTGGTTGGGAGCAAACACGCACACACACACACACACACACACACACACACACATCTTTCTCCCAGTGAAAAATAAAAGTGGTTCTGTAAGTCTTTTGTTCCTTCAGACTAGGACACACATTTATAGTCATGGCTGAGAGGAGACGGCACCAGTGGCCCCTCTTCAGACGGTGAGAGAAGGAGACATGGAAGAAAAGCTGGGATCGTCACAGTGCTATTGCTTCTTGAAGTCAGATTGTGTGGTTTTCTTCAGAGCCGTGTGACACAGGTAAACTGTTGTGCTTACCGTGCATGCTGTCATGTCAGCTTGTTGTGTTTTTTTAGGATTGTATTGACTAAACAGTCTGGGTTTAAATAGGACATCACTGTAAAAAAAAATCTATTAAACTATTTGCCGGAAGCAGATATTTTCAAGGTGTTTAGGTGAATGCTTTTACTAAAAAACAAGAGTGGATGTGCATGTACGTTGACTTTATGAGCGAACACTGTGAAAATCAATTAACGTACGCTTTCTTGTTCTTGAAAATTTGAAACATGAAAATTCATGTTAATGTACTCACCCTCAGGCCATCCAAGATGCAGGTGATTTTTTTCCTTTAGTTAAACTAAAGAAAATGGTAAAGAAGCTTTGTTGCTAAAACCATGGTCCTTGGTGATGGCTCCTGGTAATGAGGTTTTATGAAGAGAAATGATTGGTCTGTGCAAGAAACAAAACATTATTTACAACATTATTTCCTATAATCCATAGTTTAGCTACACAGCTCATTTAGTGATATGCATTTAGCAAACAAATCATTCTTTTGAACTGTTCTTTTACTAAATTAAATAAACCAGTTCACCAAATTGGTCTGAATAATCTGAAGCAGCATCTTCAAGTTAATCAAAACTTACTTTTAGATTTCTGACAGTCACTCCGGCTCAAAATAAGCCACGATTGTGTATCTGATGCTATGATGAATGAGCTCATTCAATGCATCAGTGCTTCAACAATCACTGAACTAAGGAGGAAACGTTGGACCGAAGACCGCTGATTTGCGCATGTGTGAACCATGCACTTCAATGAAGGAGCCAAGTGAACGTTTTCATGGTCACTTATGGTTTATGTAAAAAGATGAACTGATGAAAACTATTTATTCACTTTATATGCTTTGGAGAAGTAACTATTTTCACTCATATTTAATAAATAACCAAGGACCAAGATTTCAGATGAAATTCTTCTTTACTGTTCTATACCTACATCTTGGCCTGAGGGGTCAGTAAATGAAATGATCCCTTTTCAATGTCTTTCTCAGAGTTTATTATGGAGGACGTCAAGCCTGAGGGCTGGCGGCAGCTACTTCAGCCCCATGGTGCAGCGGGCAAAAACAGCACGAGTCTCCTTCGCAGGTCCTCATCATGGAGAAGGCCTGGGGAGCGGGGTTATTATAAGGGCCCTGTGGCGCAGGTGGATGAGCCCCCTCACAGAGCTCGTCCTCTGAGCTGCATAGAGGGTGGCAGGACGGACAAATGGCTTCAGACACTGGAGAGACTCCAATCACGCCGGCTTCAGAATCAAATACCTCCATTCGCAGACAGGACGGTATCAATGCCAGCTCTCCCGAATGAGACGGTGGGATGTAACCCACTGTGTCCTGATGTTTCCTCACTCCGCAGGAGAAATCAGACCCCTAGCGTCTGTCCCAGTGTGTGTGAAAGCTCCTCGAGCAGCCTGGAGTCTGTCCACATTAAAGCTGCTCCCGGTGCAGAAAAAGCTCAGTTCTGCGCTCTCACTCCGGTTCGCTTCGGCTGGCTGCCCATACAAAGACACGTGATATTGACCAACATGTCTGACAACCACCATGACAACAGTAGGTGCCAGGTAAGAAAGAATAACAGGAAAGGAAAGTGATGTCACAGCAGGAAGTTTATTTTCAGATATTTTCAGATTTAAAAAAAAATAAAGAAAAAATAATACTTTTCACATTTTTCCTTTGAATTAAAAGCATTTTCAGTTGTTAATTTTGTTTTTTATTTATGTATTGTATATTGATATTATTGATTTGTTTACAGATAACTTTTTCAGATTTTTCTATTGCATTTGGAACATTTTATTTTAATTTTTTTTATAATTTTGTTTTAATTTAAGCATTATTTATATTTAAAATATATAAAATAAACTAAAATATTATTTTAGTTTTATTTTTTTATAACCTAAGGGTTGTTTTTAGATAACTATTTCATATTTTTCTAATGCATTTTAAATATGTGTAATTTTTATGTATATTCTTTTTTTAATATTTTGTATAGTTTTTTTAATTTATTATTTTATTTGATTTACAGTCAAGTCATTTAGCTTATCCACGGCGCGCACTGCACAAAATAGATGCTGAGGAAATGACTTTTTCCAACTGAATGAAAGCTGTGCCCTTTTTGTGCACTTTGGGTCTCGAATAAATGTAGTGCCTGAATTTCACTAAAGTCACTTAATTGTCACCGGTATGTGCGTGACTGTGTGTGGCACTGGACCTGAATATCAAGGATGGGTGGCTAATTAGTGGTCGTTATGTTAACATTATGCCAAGTCGCAGAAAAAAATAAAACAATGCATGGGCTTTGGCGTGTTAGCTGCCGCGCACTATGCAACAAGCTATTGTAAACCAGCTAACGTTAACTAGACAAGTAACGCTTTATTCGCTAACATAGTGTGGAAAATGACATCGGTAATCAGCATTTTTGCCACATCTTATTTATTAATGTATCTGCATCAACTAACATTAAAGAGAATCGCTTTATTTAAAGTGAATAAAATACTTACTGGAGTTCAACAACTACTAAAGAAGCCGCAGCCACATACAGTACATGAAACATACATGAGATGGACTGGGATAGTTGGCAGTGGGCCAAACCTCTGTAAGAAAGGGGAAGTGGGAACAATCTACTACTGTACTTAAATTTATGTTGATAATGCCTTATCTGCTCTGTGGTGAGAAAAATTGTTCTTGCATTGTAATCCCACTATCAGATATCCACTAAATCGTTTAGATTCAGCTTTCATATTTTACATTTCAGAATGTTGCAGTTTTTAAATGGAAATAAGATTAAAAACGTAATAAAAAAATGATCTGTGAGAGTTTCGTGAGACAGCTCCACTGTATCACATGAATTGTACAGTCGGAAACTTTCTTTGCCCAGAAGTTCAGAGCAATTGAGTCATCCAGACTGGAGATAAAAGCCTTCAGAGTCCCAGACTTTCTGCCACCGCTGTACACCACACAACAATCACTCAGTCTCACCTCTGCTGGGAATGAACCCCGGAAATGAACAGCCGAGCTCTCAGACCTGATTTACCTTAGAGCCATCTGATGCCAGGAAGAGAGAGAGCAATAGAAAACTAAAAAGAGGGGAAAGAGAGAAATCTCTGGATGACTGTCAAGTACGTGAACTTCAGTGGCTGTCTGGGTGCTGCGTGAAGTCGAGATAAAACTGCTTTGTCAGCAGGTGCTTGGATCCATTCGGAACAGATTTAGGAACGAATAGATCCAACCGCATCTGAGCCAACAACAGGATCACAAAAGTGCTGCGGGGCTCAGAGAATTGAAACAAGTCCAATAGCATTTGTAAATCGCACAAATCTTTCTATCTTTGCGCTTCAGTCGTTTTATGTTTAAGCTAAGTATTTGGACACTCAGAAATTGTTCATCTAAAAATAAAAAATTGCTGACAGTGCACCTTTGGCCATCCAGTATGAAGTTTGTTTCCTCATCAGAACTGATGTGGAGATATATAGTGTTACATCACTTACTCAGCGATGGATTCTCTGCAGTGAATGGGTGCCATCAGAATAAGAATCCAAACAGCTGATTAAAGCATCACAATGATCCACACCACTCCAGTCCAAGAGTTAACATCTTGTGAAACGTAAAGAAACAAATCCATCATTAAGATATTCCTGTATTCAAATTGTTGCTTCTGGACAAAAATATGGGTCTATAATTCATAATAAAGTCTATTTCCTGTTAAATCAGCCAGCGTATTAGTTTAGAAGTGCTTTTGGTTGTAAATGGTGCTTGCTCTTTGAATATTTCTGCCCTAGTTTTTTGTCTACTGCAGAAAGCATTGTTATGGATAAAAATTTGTATTTTACCACTTAACAACCGTTTGAAATTAAAAATGATGAATTTGTTTCTTAAAAAACACAACTTTTCACTTTTACTGATGGACTGGAGTGGTGTAGATTATTGTGATGCTGACTCTCATTCTGACGGCACCCATTCACTGGTAAGCACTGCAATACTAAATTTACAAACTCATCTACATCTCGGATGGCTTTGAGAGTGAATTGGATTTTTGAGTTTTTCATTTCTATTACTTAAAGTCAAACTTGAAATGTATGAATGTCATTGCAATTAGAGTTCAGAAGATATCAAAACAAGCAGCACATGCTTTCAAAAACTGCAAAAATCTGTTATCTGACAAAATCACGTTCATCTGGCTTTTTCTACAACTATAACAAGTCTGTGTGTGTTCTTTCAGCAGAAACTGAAGTCTCCCATCACTCCAGTGTTGCTCAGCAGCACTCTTGCCAAACTTAATGGACCAAGACCAAATGGTGCGTACTGATGGCTTATGAAATTTCTGAATGAACAACTTGGCAGAGGACACCGGTGAATTATGTTTAGAGGTTTGAGCTTTACACACTGGTTGTATAAATAACCATCTTTAGAAAATTCAGTGAATTGCTTCATGCAGAAATCTAAGTTGTGCATACCAATAATGTTTCTAAAGTTGCACTACGAAAGATTATTGAGGTAAAAAGAACAAAATGGCATTACTGAACAAGTACATGAAATAATCGATGTTCTGTGATTTTCTAAATAATTTTAAAATAATTATTTTATTAGGAGCATTTTTGGTTGGATTGCTGGGAGATTTCGGGCATCCAGGCATCCTATTCATTATTGCATGATTACATCATGTCCATAAGTGTAGAAAAGAGGGTGATGCAACTTTGAGTGGCCTGATTTAAAAAAGTGTTCTTATAAAAAAAAAAATTTATTCAATTAATAAAAAATAAATAAATAAATAAGTATATAGATATATATATACATATATTTGAGTGTGTGTGTATGTTTACGTGGTTTATAAGGACACAGATTTATATAATCACATGGGTATTACAATATGGGGCCTTTTTCAGTGTCCCCACTCAAAAGGCTTTAAAACATACTAAATGGTGTTTTTTTTGCAAAATCTAAAATTGCACAGAGTTTCCTGTGATGGGTAGGTTTTGGAGTAGGGTTGGTGTAGGATGAAAGCACATACAGTTTGTAAAATATAATCAAATTCAAATTCAAATTTTATTTGTCACATTCACATACATACACGGTATGTCATGAAGTGAAATGTATTGCACGACTGCCCCAACAATTTGACACATTAGAAAACACTTAAAATGGCAAAATAGAAGTAGAATATGAAAATAAGTACAGTACATAAATATTACAATATAACAAAATAACTAGCAATAAAAAAATTAAATAAAATAAAATAGAAAATAGAATAGAATAAAATAGATTTTATTTTCTATCAAATAGATTCTATTATAGATTCTATTTTAGATTATAGATTAGAATAGACAAAAATAAAATAGAGAATAAAATAGATTCTATTTTCTATAAAATAGATTCTATTACAGGTTCTAAAATCATCACGCCTATGGAGAGTCCCAATAAACCACAAATACTAAAGTGTTTGTGTGTAATTACATCAATTATCTTATTTTATTCTATATATAAATTAATTCAAAAATATATGTTTTTAGGTTTACAAAATATATCTAGTTCAAAAGGAACAAAGAACAGCTAAAATTGTGTTTTTCTATTTAGTGAATTCGGTCCTTGTATGTGCCAAGTTTGTTGTGCTTCTGATCTCTTCAGAGCTTGATTAAATAAAGTAATTGTACTTTTCATAAAGAGTTTTTGGAGTCAGAGCTGAGTTTTCGTAGCTGTGCGTACTGTTTGGGCCAGGGACAGATTGTTTGGAGTCAAGGGAAGACAGTTTGGACTCAGAAAGCATGGTTTTGGTTCAGAAGCAGATTGTTTGGAGTCAAGGGACAGAGCAGTATTAGGTTTTCAGTCTCCTGCGGTGGTTCCCTCCGTGCCGTCATCCGCTCTGTGCTCCTGCTGCTGCTGGGATCTTTTCTCTGGGGTCTGTCAGCAGGTGACGAGCGTATAATGATGCTGCCGCAGCGTCACTGTAATTACAGCCGTGAGAGCAGGGCCGAGTCAAGGGGAAAGAGTGATGCAGGAGCGACAAATGCTTACTCCTCCATGAGTGTTACAACAGAAATGTTTGGGAATTTCTCTCTTTCTCTTTTTTCCTCACCAGCTCCAGATGGTGTGTGACTCTGACAGAACCAGAGTGTCATGCTGATCAATGTGTGTGTGTGTGTGTGAAGGCCATTCTTCGGTAGTAAATACAGAAAGAGTGACTAAGGGTCAGTGACAGACACTTGCTGCCTGTCTCTCTGGATCACACTGTGTTGCCAGATCACCTGTCCGCTGAATCCCAAAACATTAGAAGAAAAGTGATTAATTCTGCTTTGATTCTGGAGAAGAAGAAAAAAATGTGTTTAGAAAATCCCTTTTAGCCTCACTTTTTAATTTCTTAAAAAAACAAAACAAAACCCAGGGATCTTTCATTTAGAATTTAGGTGATTTTTCCGATACATAATATAGGTTTGTCGAGTTTGTAGAGACAAAATATCAATATAAAATAGCTTAGCCGATGGAGACTGTTCAGTATCGTTTAAAAACAATGGCAGAAATTACACGCTTCAGCTTTCATTTTGATCCAAACCAATTTGTTTCCACCATGACTCTTAAATGACACACCCACAACTCGAAAAGCCAAAGCTTCCCAGAGTTCCCCGCAGGTAATTACGCCAGTGTGAATACATAAATACAGCACGAGGCAGGCAGAAGCTGACACACAACACCTGGGCGTTTGACAGGAGTGTTTGCCGTGCTGCCCCGCCAACCGGGAGCATGCTGGGAAAATAGCTACCTGTCAGGTTTTAGCTGCCAGTGTGAAGTGCGATTACATCCCTAAAAAAATTGACGGCAAGAAATAGTTAGCTTGCCACCTTGACGTTGCTGTGACCGTGTCTCCATGGCGACGCTGAAGGAGAACATTCCATCACAGATGGAGATGTCTCCTAGCCTGACTTCCGTGACTATAAAGCTCATAGGAGCTTATGCTGTGTCCGAAATCACATACTGCTTAAGTAGGTACTATATTTAATATTGAACGTGCTACCCGACCGTAAAACAGTACATTCTATATAGTATGATTGGAATTCGGACGTACTACATCCGCCATATTGATGTCGTCACGTGTCACACGTCGTCACAACAGCGCAAAGATGTAAACTTTCAATAAGTCAT
>JAUMHQ010000069.1:17785775-17802502 GCA_032361165.1 Enteromius paludinosus
AGCTACATACCTTCTATGTACATATCAGAGAACAATTTAAAATATTCTCTCAATGCATTCTATGGCACCTTTAATGCCTGTCGGGCTCGGGTCGGGTTCGGTTACTGCTCTGTCGGACAACCGACAAAATTAAATATGTTAATGCAGAGCTAAATGCATTGCAAATGCACTCTCTGCTTTCTCGACTTTAACACTGAAAACATGTCAGTACTATAACTAACAGTAGTTTTGGCCAAGCATAAGCTGTATATCATTCTGCCACAGAACGTAACGTACTTGCATTACTTATATTTCTGAATGCAGCAACAAAATTCTGCTTGCATTGCCGGAAGCGTTTGCTTTTTGCTACTTGTGTGCAGTGCGTTTCAGGCCTAGCCGAGTCTCTGGATGATGCACAGTCTCTTTGTTCTCAGATAACTCGGCTGATCTGAGTGCAGACACTGTCCTGGCCCTGAACGCCGCGGCGGTTATCGCCAACATAAAGCTGCAGGCCCAGCAGAAACGAAGTAGATTCCACACAGCAGGTACCTGATCTCTCCTGACCTTTGGCATCCTCAAACACAACCTTCACTTGAAACACACTGACATTTAGCAGGATGAGGACATTTTAAAAAGACAGCTGATGTCTTTACACTCTGGACATGTTGGTACTAGTGCATCTCAACATGCAGTTGTAGTTATTCTCCATTCCTCTGATAAAAAAACCTAGTTGTTTCATGAATGAACATTGTTTCTATTTATCAGAGAATTTAACAGAGGATAGAGGACAGACTGAACACAGAGAGCTCAAAGAACAGGCTGCTCTTGCCGATGGAAAGAACAAAACATTTCCAGCAGATCGATGTGTGGATTTTGTCCCATTCGAGTCCCAAAATGACCTTTCTGAAACTGCTTTGGCTCCACTGTCACTTAGCGTGAGTTACTCTTCTCTCTTCTGTTGTTTGCAGGTACTTCTGCATCAAAACAATGAAGTTCATCGATTGGCTAAATTTAAATGAGGACATACAGTAGAACCCTATAAATAAAACAAATACAATTTGTAATCACTGTAGACCAACTATAACCCTACCTCTAAAGATGGGATGACTTGCAGCTGGAAACCAGCTACAGTATCATGATCCAAACACAGCTGTTATAGTGCCTAGTAGGAATAATTCTCAATGTCAAAGATGGCATTAGTGATTTGACCAATTTGTGAATTTATTGCAGATTTCAGACTTTGAACTTTGAATTGAACGGTCCTTTTGGTCCTTTAATGAAAGTGTGTGGTCTGTGTGTGCAGGAGGCTTTAGCGATCAGACGGCCTGGTTTCATCCAGCGCTCACAGGCCAGAGTTCGAGCCCTGGAGAGGAGCTACCAGGAGAGGCAGAACTCCCACCGTTCACCGCAGACACCCGAGAGCGGAGGTGTGTGGCACTCACTATCAGCATCAACTCGTTCACGGTCAGACGCAGTTGAAATGAACTACACTTTCATACCCTCAATATGCAGACAGACTCTGTTTATCTAATCAGCATCTGAAATGCGAGCAGGGATTGTTCATAACACTGTGGCTGTTAAAAGATAGGAAATATCGCCCTCATCTGAACACTGCGAAAACTACATCCCTCACATTAGCCTTGCTTTCAGCAATATTATAAGATGCATTGATTATTCCTTACTAACTATATTCTCTCTCTCTATATATATATATATATGAAGTGTTCATTTGCAAAAACAGATAACTTTTTAACAATTGACAAAAATCATGTTTTTTCATTGTGCATTCCAATTCATCTTAAACAGCTTTTTTTTGACTGTGTAAAAAAATATGTAAAAAATTAACAATAAAATACATGGTTTTTGAAAACAGTTAATATAATACAAATAAACTCTTTATATATATATGTATATATACAGTTAACAATAAAAATACGATATTGTGCTCTGAACTCTAAATATCTAAAACCATCAAACACAGCAAGCAACTTTGGGCTGGTTTAAGGGTTTTTAATTGTGATGAAATGACTGTATAACACATGGCCTCTCATTGTTTAATGCAAATCTGAAAGGCTGTAAACATGGACAGCTGAGTGCATAATCAAATTAGATCAAATATTACATAAACATGCAACGGTAGGTGTATAGCTTAATAACAGCTGACGGAAATCTGTGGATGCATAAATTCAATGTGAGCCTGATTGTTTCTGTATTTCACTGCAGAGACATATTGTAAACAGGAGGCTTGCTTCTTGTAATTTTTCAAAACGAGACATGATTGTAGATTAATAATAAAAAGGCATCAATTTGTTTTATGATTTTTGGGGATCCAAAACAATTGGTGTTTGATGTTAATACTTAATAATAGATTCTACTGTTTCTTCTGTAATTTTGTCATTAATTAGAGTTTACCTATGCAGAAACCCCATTTATTGTGTGTGTGTTTGTCCTGCAGAAAGCCTTGTGAAATCCAGAGACAGAGGCATCCTGGGAAGGAGTCTACAGCTGCAGTCCAGGAGGTAGAGAACATGCCAGTTCCTGTTTTGAGAAACACCTTTTCTGCTTTATTTGTCTTTCAGACACACACACACACACACACACTGGTGTATCAGTTCTATCTGTACTGAAGTGTGTGTCTGTGCGGCCGCAGGGTTTTGTTGTCCTGATTGTGCTTTTCACAGCTTATTTGTTTTGCTGCCGCTGAATGAAACCTCATCCGATTAGATCTGGTCTCACTGTGCTTCCAAATTAAAGCTCCCTGATGCACGGCTGGATGGATTCAGCACGAATGAGTGCCCGTGTTCAGAAGTTTGATTTAAGCAACCGATGTGGTGTATGACTGAATAACACGGCCGGTTATGTCACAAAACGGTGTGAATATTCAATGTTTGTTTCTTAATTCTGACTGTGATGTATTCTGAACTCACAAAAGGTCAATGGAAATATGGTGCGTTCTTTTTCTTTCGATGAAATCTTTGCTTCTTGTTTCTTTTTTAAATAAAAGTTTATAGAAAGAGAGACTATCAGGCAGTGTTGGGGTAACTAGTAAAGTAATGCATTACTTTTTAATTGTAGAATAATATAACTGAGTCACTTTTTCAAAAATCTAAAGCCAGTTACTTTGTTTTCTTATTTATTGATTGACGGGTCTCCTGACTCCATGTTGGGAGAAATCAGAAATACAGAGCATTGTGTGCGGTGTGTGAATACAGTGTAGCTCTAGACTAAATGTGAATGTGCATTAATCCATCTTACTCACAAAAAATAAAGTAATCATCAAAATGTATTAAAATGAACTCCGAATATGACGCAAACCTGCAATATGATGATCCAGTTCAACCATACTTACAAGCAAAAATGACTTCAAAACGTGTTGTGCTTCATTGCTTTTTTTATTACTTTTATTGTATTTCTTCTCCTGTATTCTACTTTACAGATGTGAATTAACTTTTTCTTTAGCCAGAGGTTTATTCGTGTGCTTTTACATGTGCTATAAATAGAACTGCTTATATTAAATACAAACACTCAAGCTCTGCCCATATTGAAAAAAGTAATGCGAAAGTAATGTAATGCATTACTTTCCATAAAAAGTAACTAAGTAACGTAACTATTTACTTTTTTTAGGGAGTAACGCAATATTGTAACGCATTTCTTTTTAAAAGTAACTTTCCCCAACACTGCTATCAGAGAGAATGAAATGTGGATTTTATTTCTATATGTCATAAATAGAGAGTACGTGAAGCGTGCAAGTTCATGTGCAAAGGGTTTATTCTAGCTCAGGGTCAGACAAACACAATCAGGACCGACAAACAGCGTCATAAGAGGCAGATGCAGAAGAGTAAACGATAATCAGAGCAATGGGTCAAATACCAGAGTAAACAGAGTCCGTAGGGCGAGGCAAAGACAGTAATCCAGGAACGGGTAGAAGTCAGCAACAGGTAATCCAAATAGCGAGATACACAGAGATAGAAACACGGAAAAACACACTGGGTTGACGGTAAACGCAGACACCTTAAAAGTAACAATGATCCATGACTGGACAAACAAACAGACTGGTATTTATACAGGTGGAACTGATTGAATGATTGAGCCTGACTAGCAACAGCTGTGGGGGAGAGGTGCATTATGGGGAATGGAGTCCAAGAATGAAAACAGACACAAAACACACAGAGTGCATAGAAAGCTGGAGTGCCAAACAGAGCTGAACGTTACAATATACCCCCGAATACCCTAGAAACCATGCAGAAACATACACAAAGCATCCCCCAAAAAACACCAACTCTGAGAACTTCCCAAAAACACCCAAGTAACCACACAGAAGACCCCAAAAAACATTCTGAAAACCACTTAAAAAAAATACCCTAGCAACCAGCAGAATACCCTAGCAACACCCTGGCTTCATTGCAGAGACTTTTACATGCATCTTTTCCGTTCCATTTGCTCGGTGCCAGTGCTTATTTATAGATTGCAGCTAGTATGTCATGCTAATGATGAGCTTTGTTTGACAGGAGTTATAACCAGCTGCCTGAGGTGAGGAAGAGGAGAGAGGAAGAAAAGAGGAAAAAAGAAGAGGAGAAAAGAAAACTGGTGTCCCGGACCAACAGGCTGCGGGCAGAGCTCTTTAAGAAGGTAGCTGTATTGTTTCCAGACATGTAGGACTGATCTGAGGGCGGTTTAGAGTAGTTAGTAGTGAAGACCAATCTCAGATCAGTAATCATTACGGCACAGACGGGAGGGATTGAATTTTTGAGTTGCTGTTACCTGGTTCAATTAATTCGAATAATTCTCAGCATTAATCCTGAAAGTGAAGCCTTTCCAATAACCCCGTCGCAAGGTGTTCGTTTATCTTAAGAAAATTCCCCTAATTCAATCGGACCGGAGAAGGACGCATCCTCTAAACCCGTTCCGCCTCTTAAGCAGTGGAAATTGATTTTGGCCGATGTATTTTGTTCCTAAACACCTCTCACTCGCTCTAAATATAGACTAGAGAGGGGAGAGTGATATTCAGCACATTTTCTGTCAGAAAACACACATTTCAAGGCCTGTCTTCGCATTCACGCACATCACACCGACTGGTAACCCTCAGCTCTGCTCAGAATGTGGCTTTTGATTGGCAGCTTTTGACCTGCGTTTGTGTATGTTATTATTTGCCGTGTCAAGCTTACAAGAGTTCCTTACACACACAAGAGCTGTCCAAACCTGGTGCACGCAGTCATTCACTAAAATAAGCAATTTTACCCAGTAGGATTTAGCAGTGGGTGGGGCTACAAAGTGTGATGTCACAGCAATGTTATTTTAGGATTACTATTATAGTTATGATGAACTTTTTGAATTAACCATTTTAATATTTTAGCATTCATCTTTATTAATTATGTGCTTTTTTAATTTATTTGAATGTGTTTTTTAAATGTTAAATAATATGTTAAATAATAATAATAGAAACCGATTATGGTGCTTGTCTGTTGATGCTTAGTTTTCTGTCAGCTAACCCACTTTGACTTAAAATAGTACCTCTGACATTTTACATCGTTTTAATATTATAACAAAACATCTGCCTATTCACAATTCTCTGATTTAGGTTAATGATCGCATGACATGCAAGGAAACAAATAAAATACAATTAATCCAAAATTACAATGTTATATAAAAAATTTTATAATATTTATAGTAGCGCTGTAAAATGATTTATCATGATTAATCACATCCAAAATAAACGTTTTTGTTTAAATATATATGTGTGTGTACTGTGTGAAATATATATATATATATATTAGGCCTGTCAAATGATTAAAATTTTTTATCAAATTAATCTGGATTTTCAGTGGATTAATCACTATTTGCAACTACTCCTGAATCATAACCATTTTCTTTCTGAAATGCATACCAAAAGATAAATAACAGGACACAGATACATAATTTTCATAATATGTCTGTTTATTAACACAGCCAAAGGGTGGTTTAAATCACACTGAAACATACCATAATTTTTGTCTTTGCAATGAGAACAATCTTTTACCTTCACACCGGCTTCACACTGCACGCGTAATCAGCGCATATGCAGAGCAGAGGTAGTGTGTGCCAATTGTGCTTTCATCAAACTGGCAGCATTTATCGCGCGGAGCTGAACCGCGGCTTGCACTGCAGTACTACAAAATAGACTCGGCGCCGAAACTATCGCGTGCAGCGCTGCCTTGACCAAAGCATTCACAAAGCCCCTCTCAGCAAGACTCACCGTGACACTTCTCTGTAGCATGTGAGCGACACAGTTCATGTGTTCATAGCGTGCAAGACCATGTCGCATGCACTGTCAGTTCCAATGGTTGTCGTTTTGCCCTCACTTACGTGCAACAGACAGGAACTGTTCTTTACAAGCCTCCGCAAAATGACGCTCCTCAGTTTTTAATATAGCCAGGGTAAAAGACTAGGGTAAAAGTTATATATATATATATATATAACACTTGCATGAATATATTTTAAAAATAAATGTTGTGTTTATATATTAAATATATTTATACATGATATAATTTATATGAATATAAATATATACATGTAAATGTTTTCATAATATACGCTGTATATGTGTGTCCTTACATACATAATAAATACACACAGTACACACACATAATATGTAAACAAAATCTTTTGGATGCGATTAATCGCAAGGAATCCTTTGACAGCATAATTTAAAGTGTAAAATTTGATGATTTAAATAATTTAATTTTTTTTATTTTTATATTTTCTTAATTCAATTGTTGGCTTTTTATCAACTGAAAAAGCCATTTTCTGTTGTTTGGTTATATACTTCCACTCACGATGGCATGACACTATTTTGACAGTCTCTCAGTTTTCTAAAGGCTCGAGGGCAGACCTGAAACCCAAATCCGTCAGGGTCAGAGTCCAGTGTTGTGGTCATTAATGGGAGACTGACCTGTGTCTGGCTTGTGTAATTATGCTGAGAGGGGTGAGCTGTGTCAGACTTCTACACAGACTTCGCATTAAAACCCGATATTTCTGATGACATCCTGGGGTTAATTAAAACCTGGGGGCAATAGATTAAGGTGAAACATACCAGAGATGAAACAGAGCCAGGTGTGTGTGTTATACACAAGCTTATATATGATTAGATCGTACACTCTCTGTGCACTGGGATGGTACCTTACTACAGTAACCTCAATTAGTCTACTCTCTGGCCACCAGATGTCACTATAGGCCAGAATTTCATTTTAGGCTGCTCAGAAATCACCAGAGACTATCTGAGACTGAGCCTCGACTTACTCAAACGTACTCATATATGCACAGAAATGTGCACGTATTCTGCTCAGGTATTTTTTGCCGTATGGCAACTCTCAATTTCATCATCAGCTCTTTCATCATAAGCTTAGTCTTGATAGTATTCCGTTCCGAACACGGCTGGATTTCACCCTTTATTTATATAGTTTATATTTTAACATCGTTATGTATTGCTAACATTCAGTTATTGATGATGATGGTGGTGTAGGTGTGCATGTTAGAGATGAATACTAGGAAAATATTCTGTTTGCAAATGTGTGTGTGTGAGTGTGTGTGTGTGTGTGTGTGTGTGTATTTTGAATTCTGTCTGGTTGGCAGTGCTGTAAAGAGCTTCATTGTGCTGTGTGTGTATAGAGCCACTGTTCACAGGATTGAACACCCATCCACCGCCAATGAAACCACTGCACATGCTCATGATAACACACACACACAAATATAGACAATAAAATCATTGGCTGCCAGTAAATGTGTGTGTCTGTCATGAGGCTGGACATTTTTCCAATACCCCCTCTCTGTTTCTCCTTCTCTTTTTATGGGCGATTCTTCAACCTACATCTGTTGAGATGAACATTCATCTCACATCCTGGAAAATCTGATTCCGTCCTTGATCAAGTGCATTTGGAAAATTGACTCACGCTCAGGCCATGAGTTCGTTTCTTCATGGGAACAGATTTATAGAAATGTAGGCTAGCGTTACATTTTTTATTTTTGAGTACTATACCTTTAAGACATACTACTGCATATGTTACAGAAGAGAAAGTCTCAGTGGGTAACGTGCCATTGTGAGAATTTTAGCAAACACTCATGAGAAACAGTAGATGCTATTTTCAACCTCTTCCTTAAAACTACAATGATTGTTTTCTTTGCAGCATTTATTCTTTAAGACACGCTATGGGACAGAAGAATGACCCAGACGCCTAGTATTAATTATGATGTGTTTCAACAAAAACATTTGGTGTGTCCAACTCTCGCTGACCACAAATGATTGACGTTTGGAATAAAACTGACCAAAGGCTTTTTATTTATTATTGTTTTTATTTTTTTGCAGAAACTTCTGGAGCAGATTTTGCAGAGGGGAGGAAATCACTGACACCGCTTTGGACGCATGTTTCTTCTCACTCCACAGTTCTCATGCTGGCCCTTAAAAAATATGACATGACATTAGTTATAAATGTTATGGAATAGTTCCTTTCAGAACGAATGTGCCTTAAACATGGACTGCATGAACCTCATTTTTGTTGCTCTGGATCTTCTCTCTCTCTATGCATCAATACACTTTTGGAAAAATTACTTAATTAATTAATAATTATTATTAAGTCTCTTATGTTAAGCTAGGGTGCGTTTATTTGCTCAAAAATAAAAAAAAATGTAAAAAAAGGAGAAAAAATAATTGCAATTTAAAATAACCTTTTTCTATTTGAATATATTTGCACATGTAATTTATTCCTGTGATAAAAAGCTGAATTTTCAGCAACAGTGTCACATGATCCTTCAGAGCTCATTCTAATATACAGATTTGCTGCTCAAAAACATTTCTGATTATTATTAATGTTGAAAACAATGTTTGCAGATTCTCAGCAGTATCAGACACAGGGCATCAGGAGAGACTTGTGGCTTCTCAGAGATGCTGCAGTTGCCATATAGATGGATTTTTTGCCCTTTCTGAGCCTCCATCCCTGTCATATCGTATTATGTAAGAGGCACAACATAAAAGATCACATTACATCTCTGGTCCTCATCGCTAAAAGCCTAAAATCCTAAATTTGAAGGCATTCTTATAACAGGATGGACCTGATCTCGCTCTCAGCCTTGAAGTCATAGGTTCTGCGGGCTCATTATGACATCAGTAGCCTTCCTCTGTCCGTGTCTCTCCGAGCCATTAACCTAGAGCAAAAGGAATTTGACCTCATCTGAATAGGAATGCATCACTAATGGAGCCGAGTGCTTGCGCAGGGTGAAAGAGGCTTTTGTCCTCTCTCCGAACGAGCCAAGACTGTCCCCCATGTGTCTGCTTAGACGGGACATGACTATGCAATAGTCGAGTTACAAACTGATTTGATATACTTTATGTTACGTCCTGTTACTGTGCTTGGTGCTTTAACTATTGAATTTTAAAATCAAAACCGGGCCAGAAGATGTGAAGTGGAGTAATGTAGCTTTCTTTTTGTCTGTACAGTACATGATAAGGAGATGGATTTTAGGCCAGACATGAACGTGCAAATGCTCAACCCAGGACAAATGATCCCTGTAGGGAAAGTCATTTGACTCAGAGGCGACCTAAAACTATTTTAGAATTGTATAAGATGCTGTTCAGGTAAATAGCTGTAAATATGACACATGTTGTCTTCAGGGGCGTTGTAGTTGGGTGAAAAGTGGGACTAAATTACCAGGGCCCCAAGTGGAGGAGGGCCCCTGAGGAGTGAAATGTTATTTTCCTTTAAATATAATTTTAAGATCACAATAAATGTTGTTAACTAATGTAAATGCTAATATTTTGGGTAAATGCATCAGTTGATTGACGTATTAAATGGTGTCGTAGGTAGTTGTGAACCTCGAGCTTACGGGGGCCCATGGCCACTGCTTGTGCATAGGGCCCAGAGTTTGGTGCTATGCCCCTGATTGGCTTTACAGATCTAAAATAATAAAAATGATGTATAATAGTAAATCTATGATTGCTTGGTATTTTAATAGTATTATAATTATTTGTTCAGTAACTTCCAAACGATTTGTTCAACAATTGCTTTTCATAAACACCAGTGTTTCTAACGCTCCAAAAGCGCCACCTAGTGGCAAAGAATGAATTTGCATTTTCATCAGACCAACGCGAAAAGTGGGCGGGCAGTATGCTAATATTTCATGTGGCTTGGGACTCGTTTTAATGATCTTTTGAGAAACAATAACTTCATGCACAGTGCACTTTCAAGTATTTTTTTACTTTCCAGGATGTTTTCATGCACACTTCATGAAAGCTCAAATTCAGAGTAGGAGCACTTTAAACCAAAATGTTTTTACAGGCTATATATGCATTCTCTAGTTCATTCATGGCACCAGATGCAGTGCAATAGCCAAAGAGATCCATCTGATGTATAGGTACAGAAAACACTGCAGACAAAACGCAAGAACGTTTCCTGCTCGAACGCCCCCCGAGAGTCTCCATTTACATGCCAGTGTTGACAATTCAGCTTTGTGCTTCAACAAAAAAACATGTTTTATGCCTTCTTATTTTCCTGTTAAACCTTTTGCACAAATCTCAGAGCAGATTTTGTCTTTCGAGGCCAACTGCATTTAGAGTCTTTTCCTAATGTCATAACGAGTATTGATGTGTTTTTGCAAGAGGGCTTTTCTCAGTATTCTGGGCTTTGAGTTTGATGCTAATAAAAATGACAGAATCCTAAAAGCACAGTCCTAAATAACAGGAAATCGAATACATTTCGGCTGGATGGATGGATGAATATTGCTCTTGAGAAACTTCTTCTGGCCTCGGATGAAGAGCCGTGAATGAATCATAGCGGGATGTTGATTACTACAGCGAAAAACTGACCTAGAATCAGAGCGAACCGCGTAAACTCATAAATCGCCTTTTCTTTGAGAATTATTGTGGTTCCTTAGATACAAAAGGGTTTTACAAACTTTTAAAAATGACATGCTGAATGAGCAATATGATCTTTCAAAGGCATTCGTGAAACTAGAAACCCTGTAAAGCCTGTTCTGATGGACCCCATCACCCCTGATGAAGAACATGAACCAGGACAGCAGGACAGAAGGTGAAATGGAGACACCACAGGTAATCGATCAGAAAGCATTTCTTGGTTTGTTCCCACTGCAGTGAATGGATGGCACAGGTGAAAGCATGCAGTGAAGTTTATTGGACATGTACATGGTGAATACTGACCCTGCTTTATCACAGGAGCTCGTCTGGAGTGTGTTTCACACCTGAAGACAGCTGCTACACTGACCCCGGGACGGGACAGGACAATCCCAGGCCTCTGAATTACGTCAACAAAGAGTTCGGGGCCCATGAGGGCCATTCTAGCAAATGGGTCCTTTTGTGTTCCTCATTAACATATGAGTAAGTAATGACTTGTAGGCATTTGTTACATGCATTTGCCTGTGCGTGAAAATGTAGTAACTTTTAGTATTTATTTAATGTATTATATATATATATTAATATGTATTAATATATATATATATATTAATTACTGTTTTCTTGCTGTTGTTGTTATTACAGTTAAATATTATTTTTATTATTAACTATTACATTATTACTTATTATAACTATTAATTATGACATTAATTATGACATTACGTATTAATTAATTAATTACAACTATTAATTAAGCCATAACCATAAAATTATTTTGTTTATAAAATAAAAATAAAAACACATTATTTTATTTTAATATAGTTGCCAATGCAACATTTCTCTTTTTTATTTAGTTTAACTTTTAAAAAATGTTAAACTATGAACATAATATAAAAAAATTAAAAACACAACAAAATAATTACTAATAAAAATTATGAAAAAATACTAAAACCACAACTGAAAACTTTAAAATAAATCTTAACATTTAAATTATACTTAGTTATTTAAATTATACTAAAATAACACTGGTATGTGTGAATTATTATTATTTTTTTCATATTTTGATAGTTATTCATTTGATTTTTAATGATTATTGCAATTTATTAACATTATATTGATAATTATAGCAAATTATTTTGTCTTGTAGAATTAGTTTTTTAAATTCTTATACATAAATGTGAACTGCTCCTGTTTCAGAGTGACCCATGAACAACTGATGTAAATAATCCTGGTGGACAGTGACATACATTAAGTCATTTCATTATTCTGACTTATTCTTTCACTCTGACACTCATTTATGCATAAATACTTAATTAGATCATTCTTTAAAGCCAATCGCTGTCTAAACTGAGGTTCGATATGGAAGTCTGTTTCTTTTCTCCAGCTACGGGACAGTCTTTGAGACGAGGACGTGTTTCAAATGGATTTCTGCCGTCTCTTGAAGTTGACTCCATTCCTGTCTGCTCTTTTGAAATGGGGGCAATGCAAGAACAGAATGATGAAATCACAGTATATTGCTCTTTCGAAACGAGGTTCACTCAAGTGGCTACGAACCGAACGCTGTTGATGCTGTTTTTGTGCTCGGATCTCTCCTGCGTGTGCAATCTGAGCTTCCTTTTGTGTTCTTCATTTGTTTCAGCTTTTAAATAATGCACAGGTGGATCATGGATGTGTGGTGATTTCACACCTGCGTTATTGGTCTTGTGCTGCAGTAAATCTCAGTGCAGTACGGCATGCACTGGACATGAAGACTCAGTGCTTACTGTGGTATAAACAGAGTAGACCTTTTGCATTATTAATTCACTTCTTGACTGATATCATGAGAAGTCACAGCTATGGAAGGAAAAACCACCAAAAAACACAGTCACTGGTATAATTTGGTTTAGTGAATCTCAATGAATATATATATATATATATATATTATAATCTAATCATGGGTTTAAACAGCATGACTACTTCAATTAATTTTCAGCTTTTAATGAAAATGACTTAACCTAGTCAAAATAACTTAACTGCAGTTTAATTGTGTTTAACTGGAATGCACAATGAAAAAAAACATTATGTTTGAGAATTGTTAAAAAAAAGTTATTTTATTTTGCAAATAAACTCTTCATATATGCTGTCAAACGATTCATTGCATCCAAAATAAAAGTTTTTGTTTACATAATGTGTGTACTGTGTATATTTATTACCTATAGATACACACACACACACACACACACATGCATGTATATATTTTGGAAAAATTTGTAATTTTTTGTATTGCATATATTTATTTATAATATAAATTAATATAAATATGACTATAAATCATATGAATATAAACATAGACGTAGATATTTTCAAAACAATGTATGTGTTAGTCTTCATATATACATAATAAATATGCACAGAACACACATGCAAACAAAAATGTTGCCCCGTTACAGGTCAGCGTATGATATGAGCAACAGTTTTAATCAATATAACCCTGTAACCCGGGCAAGGATCGTCAGTTGAGGCTTCCTATATATCGTTAGTTAGCGAATGTTAATGAACGTTGTTGTAAACCATTACCGTCCTGTCTGTTTTTTTTTTCTCATCCAAAATCAGAAGCGCTTGCGCACACACATACATTCGCGCACGCAGACACACAGCGCGCGCGCTTGAGTTCATATGGCTCGTGCGCTCATGGAAAGCTAATGTGTGGCGCGCTCTGAGAGTCTCTCACATTTCAGGAAGTGTCGGAAGTCCTCAGCTGCTGTCCGTCTGTCCTGCTCTATATTATGGTCGCGCGGCCGTGACCCGCGTGGATCGTCGGTGTGGATCTCCGGTGGGGCACCATGTCCACCCGGTACAGCCCGAGGCGTGCGCTCCTGCCCGCGGTCTGCGTGCTGACTTTCTGCTGCGCCGGGAGCATGTTTACAGCCGGTAAGAGCAAATTTCCTACAACTGCTTTGTGCACTTACAACTTTCACATGACTGTGTGGCTGCGGCTCACGCTGCCTACTTAAGTCAAGCAGCATTTATGGGCATCACGGGCACGCAAAAGTCAAACTGCTCAGTTGTTTATTTAAAACACTGGCTTTACCTGATACGACCCTTAAATTAGCCTTGAACACAAATGTTTTGATTTTGACAGGTCGTTTAGATGAAGCTTGGCATAAACTCATTAGAGTTTGTCAGAGTCTTTTATTCTCAGAGCACAACTAATGCATGTCGGACAGTTTGTATTAAGAACATGCTCAGAACAGCTTCTTTGGGAGATGCTTTAATGACAGAGGCATTAACAGAACATCTGTGGTTTGCTGGTGGTTTTCATTCTCATCACTTGTTGACCAGATGATGATCATTGTGGTTTGATTATGATGATTTCAAATGTACCTATGTATTAATTGTTTGATTTATTTGACCAATGACAATCTGATTGAATGATTTACAGATTACTGTAGGAAAATGCAGCTGTTTAGCTGATTGATTGATTGATTGGTTTTGAAAACCAAGAAAATTAAGGTTATTTTAGGGCCAAGATTACTCTTTAAAGACCTTTTCCTCCTACATTCTCATTACAGTGATGTATATAATCGTATAATAATGATATATGCATTTTTAATGCATGAATACGTTGTGTTTCTATTTGTTTTGTATTTAATTTATGCTATTTTTAAAATAAATAAAAATCATTACAGCATACTTTGTGTAATATAGTATAAAATTACTCTATCACAGTAATGAAGATCTAATGATAATAACCATGAAAATAATGACATTAGAAATACAGTATGTATTAAAAAAATCTAAAAGCTCCCAGATGCATCAGAGTAATGAGAATTGTTGGGGATATGCAAAATTCCTTTTGCAAATACTGTTTTTTGGGGATAAGATATGACCTGGGTTTGGTTTTGTGGTATTCACCCATAGAGTTTGGTCTAAGGAGACCAATCTTGAACAATTGAGCTTGTCTTTCTTTCTTTCTCTCTCTCTCTCTCTCTCTGTCTAAGACACACATCATCATTGGTAAAGTGCTCTTAATTAACACAGAAAACAATCAGTCTCTCTTCGCCTCCTGATGGTAAATGTATTTGTGTGCGAGTGATGATTATGTTATTGTGTGCTCAGTTGAGTTAATTGCATGTCGACGATCATTAATGGTTAAAAGCTCATTCATCATGGACGGGGTAAGTGATATGAAATGAGACTCCGGGAGGGTTTGGTGGACGCAGTCACAGTGATTATATGATGCGAGCGCTAATGAAACAAACGCACTGCATGCAACTCTGCCAGATTTGATAAATGACACAGCGTTACAGCGACATGGTGCTTGATCAACCACAGATACTCTCATTAAATCAGAGCGCTTATACAAAACAGGTGTGCTGGAGGGAGGAGGAGATGTGGAGCTTCATGTAACCATCATAGTTTACAGTTTAATTTGTTAACACTGGAGAAATGCAGCATTACTGCACTTGCTCACCAGTGGATGCTCTGGAGTGAATGGGTGCCGTCAGAATCCAAACAGCTGATAAAAACTTTGCCTTAACTCAAAGTTTAAAGTAGAAAATGTCTTAACCATGGCTTTGTTTATTTAAAAAAAGATGTTAACTGATTGGTGTGGATTATTGGGATGTTTTTATCAGCTGTTTGGACTATCATTCTGACGGCACCCATTCACTTCAAGGCATCCATTGCTGAGACCAAATCTGATGAAAAAACAAATTCATCTGAATCATGGATTGCCTGAGGATGAGAACGATTTCATCACTGAACTGTTCCTTTAATGATTCCAGTTCCTCAGCAGTTCTTTTATATAAACTATTATTGGTTGCAAAGCTTTTGTTACATAATACTGTAAAAAAGTGTTTAGAACTGCGCCAATCGATTTTTGATCTCCAGAATGATTCTGTTTTTGTTTGATTCTCGTCTCGTAGTCATCCGTGAGTCATTAAAGGGAGGCATAGACAAGGAAGGGCAGAGGAACCTAGTAAGATGAGTGTAGAAAGATGCGAGGTGGAAGTCAAGAGAAAGAGCAGAGAGGAAGAGAGAGGAGCCCGTCACAGTGGGGTGTAAAACCAGAAACCGTTGATGTGACAACAAGGTTACAGAGACACACAATCAAAGCCGTGCCGATCCCCAACATGTGTTAGAGAGAGGATGTCGACTACTGCGAGTGAACACTGTCCCTGAGTCTGCTACAAACGCTCCCGCTTCCTCCAGACGCAGCGGGTGGGAAAACCAGAGTTCATTGCCACTTCTGTGAGTGTGTTGGCATGTTTGAAGCTAGACTTCAGCAGAAGATCAAAACTCTCATCTTCTGCTCACCCTCAAATGTGCCTGGTTTCATTTTTTCTGTGGAACACAAAAGCAGATGTTTTGCTAAATGCACAGAGTGCTCTTTTATTTTTCACATTGGGTTGTCAAGCTCAAATATGAAGTAGAAATAAATTATGTGCCCTACCTTTAAAAGTTGGGGTATAGTGTGTTTTAATTAATAATTAAATTAATACTTTTATTCATGCATTAAATGAAGTAAAAGCAACAGTAAAGACATGTTGCAATAGTTTTCAAACGAATGCTGTAATTTAGAAGAATCATGTGACACTGAAGACTGGTGTAACGATGCTGAAAATTCAGCTTTGAGCACAGGAATAAATTACATTTTAACATATATTCAAATAGAAAACAGGTATTTTAAATTGTAATAATATTTCACATTTTTGCCATTTTACTGTATTTTTGATCAAATAAATGCAGCCCTGGTGAGCATAACTTCAAACTTAATGATAGTGTATATATATATTCCAGGGGGTAAGCAGAGGTGACTGGCCCATAGGGGGCGCTGGGGCACCGCCCTCCCTGATAAGAGGGGCTAAAAATGTAAAATATATTTTTACAATTA
>JAUMHQ010000069.1:17811824-17823587 GCA_032361165.1 Enteromius paludinosus
AGGAAACAAAGTCACCTACATCTTGGATGCCCTGGGGGTAAGCAAATAAACATCTAATTTTCATTTTTGGGTGAACTTTCCCTTTAACTGCCCAGTTGGAACAGTTTTGGAATTTTTGCTAAATTCTCTACTGGGGACACCGTGAGTGGGCAATATCGTCTTACCATGCCTCTCTAAGTGGACACACAGTTGGTAAAGAACCCCTGGTCATACAGTACGTTTTCTCCGCTGTGCGCTGAGGTTGAGGCCACCAGTACCTGGGACCTGGCTGTCGTGTTAGAGGCCCTCTGTGGGCCACTTTTCGAAACCGTATAGGAGATCTCTGATCGTCTATTGACAAACAAGGCCACACTTTTGCTAGCATTGTATTTTCTTAAGGAAAGTAGGTGACCTTCAGGCCCTCTCAGTGGCCCCTTCTCATCTTGACTTTGTGCCTGGCATGGCCAAAGCCTTCCTGTACCCGTGAGCGGGTTACAGTCCTAGTAAGGCCAATCGTACTAAAGGCCTTCAACCCCCCTTCCTTCAGGGAGCCTGGTCAGCAGAAGCTAAATTGTATGTGTCCAGTGCGAGCATACGTCCACAGAGCTGCCCTGTAGAGAAAGTCAGAGCAGTTGCTTGTATGCTTCGGCTTCCAGCAACCAAGCAGACTTTAAGCCGTTGGATAGTGGATGCCATCAATGTGTTCTCTCGTCTTAGCTGTGCACAAACACAAAGACAGTGAATTGAAAGTCTGGGGGCATGGGCATCTCGTTCCTATAGCGTCTCGTCGACTCGACTCGAGTTCCTGAAGAGGAACGTCTCGAGGGTACATATGTAACCATAGTTCCTCGCGTCTCGATACCACACTTTCGGCATCCCCTGCCGGCACTGCATGACAGGAGCTAAATGCCGGCAGCATTCCACGTGCTTTTATGCTTTCTGGCCAGTTTCGTCACCCACCATGACGTCCCAACAATTCATTGGCTGCTTTTACACACGATTCAGAGCCGTCACGCTCGAGGCGTTCCCATAGCATCTTGTGGCGTCTCATTCCTTCGAGGAACTATGGTTATATACGTAACCTTGAGACTTTTCATATATATGTATATATATATATACACACACACACACACACATATAGAAGGTGCATTTTCAAAAGGTCAGATCCTAACAAATCTCTGACAAGCTTTTACAGCTAGTTAAGCCGGTGGCAAGTCTGGTCACCTTAGTTATGTCAAACTAGCACAATAGCATTCAATCACAACGTAAGCTTGTTTTTTCAGCTGGAGGAGGGACAAAAGACGGATCCGTCTGCTTTAGTTGAGGGAAAGCCTCAGTTCTGAGTGAAATGAGACTTTTATCAGCGGTGGATGAAAGATTTTGTGCTCCATTTAAAAAAAAAAAGAAAAAAAGATTGTGAGGAAATGGTTCTGATTGCGCAGGCTGTCATATCGAGGGCTTGTGTAAGACAGAAAACAGCCCGCTGGGTGTTCAGGAGGAGTGTAGGGGGCGTTTGCTTGCGCTGTACTGCTGAGGCTTTAGAAGGGGTTTGTGGTTGTTATATTGAAGTGGTTATGGGCCAAAAACGCATGATTAATTTTTGTTCCCTCACATCCCCTCAGGTCCAGATGTCAGACAAAGATGCTGTATGTGAACTTTTGTTCAGACTCCCACTGGAGATTAGACGATGTTTGTTGCATCTTGGCGTTGTGAAGTTCTCAGACCTACAGAATGCTCGAAAAACTTGAGATTGAAAGATTGAAACAGCAGATCTGTTGGATGTTGACTTGACAGAACTGAGGCATTCTGGGAAATCTCCTTTTTGATGGTCTTAGTAAGTTTTTTTTGTTTTTTTATGATCAGTTTATTCTGTTATTGCTAAAAAGAAATTATTAATTCCAGATTTTTTCAATTAAAAAAATAACTAAAACAACATGCAATATAGGTATGCTATATACATGTTTTTATCATTTCATTTTCAACATGTAGAATTTTTATATTTCTTATTTATAAATATATATATATATAAATATAAACAACATGTGAAACTTTCAAAAGCTATATACATGTTTCTATAATTAAATTTTCAACATGTAAAAAAAGCTATAAAAATAGCTCAAATAGGTATAGTTCACCCAAAAAAAGGAACATATGTCATCATTTATCCAAAAAGAACACAAGAGAGGATAATCCTATTTTTATATTAATTTATTATTTCTAAAACATATAGGCTATATATATATATATAGGGAAAAAAGTGTAATTATAAATTTAGAAATGATTCATGGTTTCTGTATGATTTTGAAAGTCTTGCTGATCTTCCAGCCATGAAAAGTTTCCAAAATCTCTTAGATTGGTCTCTTTTTTTTTTTTTAACCAGGGTTATGGAGACCAACATATTACTACCCGAAGTTCATTCTGGAGTCGTGCACATCTTCAGAAATGATGTCAGTGGACTTCAAGAGCATCTATGTAGAGATGTTTTACAGTTTCAGATGGTGTTTCCCAGATCAAAGCAGAAAACTGTCACTTATTCACACAAACCAGCACTTACCACAGCACTTCACATGGGCCTAGCGGAAAAAGGGACTGATTCTATTTACATCTGGTGACGAAACACAATTTCTGGGCCACCACTTAAAAATTTTATACCTTTATTATTCAGTCATTTGCTCTCATAAATCCAGTACAAAAGATCAGCCAATAAAGCACAGACACATATAACACTGACGCTCCCAACCGCACGCTCTCTTTATTGACTCGACTGCAGATGTATAAATAATAGTGTAATAGCTGAAGTTTCTCGCTCTGCTTTATTGAGAATGTAAATAAGCTCCGGAGCCGCATCTCCTAAAACTTCGTAATTTACTGACTCTCTTAAATGGCTCCACCACACATGCAGACGTTTCCGAAAATGAACAAATATAGCTTGTTCTGCTCCAGTTGCAAGTGAACATTTAAAGACCTGGTAACAATTCATTCACACTCAACCGTCGTTCGTCGAGGTGTAACGTTACGGCGTCTTCAAAGGCCCACCGAAATGAAAAGGCCTCGGACGTGATGGCGATTCCATGTGTGCGTCGCCCTCGCACGCTCGTTAAACAGTGACGTCAGCGCATACTCCGTCACCCAAACTAACCTCCAAACCTCGCTCTGCCGGCATCAGGCCGCTTCAGGAGCCATTGCTGTTGGATTCAGATCTGTCAGACTCTGGGCTTGATTATTTAGGATCAGTTTTACTGCCATGGAAATTATGGCTAATTCTACATCAGCCGGTAGATATACAGCCTGAGCTGTGTGTTGGTGGTTTGGTATAGCGGTTAAAGCTTAGTCACACTAGACTTTCTGTGTTTCTTTGACTTAAATTCATATGAAAACAACGGGAAAGTGACTACTCACTTGAACCTTACATACAGGCTACACACATAAATGTATACATTTACTGTAATTATATTATAAATTAATAATTTTTTAAATAATTAATTAATAATTTTTACACTTTATACACATGTATTGTATTTCAATAAAAATATAGTTCATTAAATATTAAATGTGTTTTATTAAATATGTAAATTATGTAGGCTATATTATCAATAAAAAAAAAGTATTTTGGTAAATAATATATTAGGCCTATATTATTTATAATTATGTACATAATAATTTTTTTTTATGTATTTCTGAAATAAATAATATAAACAAAAATAATACTGTAAATAATATTTGATGATATCAAAAATATTTAGGGTCATTTAACATTTTGTACGTTTAAAGTTATCTATTTATTTGTTACAAATATTTCTTTTAAATATAAAAAAACGAATAATTGAAAACCAGATTTGATTCTGTCTGAGTCTGATAAACAAAATTAGAGCGAAGATGAAGGATGCCAGTCGGCTGTGTTTGAGTGTTTCATAGGAGTCTGTAATTGTGCTGACCAAGAGATTTCACAATGTTATCTGTCCTCAGTCTCTGTTTCTTTTCACAGTGTGTTCAGGGAGAGGGAAACCCTAGTATCAGACATAAAACAGACATAGGGTTGAGCTGACTAATCTACAGCCTCAGTCTGAGAGGAAGACCTGTGAAGAAAGACATGAGGGCAGAACAGATGGATTTTGATGTCTATGAGACGAGACTGAGGGTCAGACAGGTTACAAATGTGAAAAGCTTACAAAACCTAGTGAACTACTTACATGAGCATTACAAACTGCCTTCAAATCTGGCCCATGTGGTGCAAATACTGGTGGTGACCTTTGGAAATAGTTGTCATGTTGGATGCGTGCTTTAAAATGTTCATTTAAAATGCCAATATTTGATCGCAAGTGTAACGCTTCATTTCTCAGTTGCATGCAGTAAGAACCAAATAAGATGTGTTGCAAAGAGGATGTTTCAGTTGTTTATGAAGCTTTAATGAAGACGAATCTTGTGAGACGGTAGCATGGAGGAGCTAGTGAACTCTTTTGCTTGGACTAGCGTGGTTTTTCTGCACGTTCAGTGAGTTTGTACATCTCGCTGTCACTGCATAATGAAGTGTTTTTATGCATGATTAACGAAATGCGCTGCTGGTGTCATTCTTGATAAATGCTTGATGTGTGTTGTTTTGATCAGTGAGTTCAATGAGTGTAAATGTGTTTATGTTGTTGATGTGTCTGCCGTAAACTGTATTGTCTGGGAGGAAATTATCTGCTCATGCTTGTACAAAAACCCAAAGGCTCTGGTCCAAAATATTGTAGTGCTGTTGCTTCTTTATTTTGTAATTTCCTGGGAGCTACTTTTTTGAGTGAGCTTTGTGGCATATAAAGCTAGGCTATATATATATATATATATGTGTGTGTGTGTGTGTGTCTACATATTTTTATAATTCATTAATTATATGTTTTATTTTATTTTTATTTTATTATTATTTATGATTTCCAGTGAGCTAAATGTTTTTATTTATTTATTTTATTTTAGTGAGCTGTGCTGGCATAAGAAATGAATTATGACAATTATACATAAATAATAAAATAAAAATAATTAAAATACCAAGATTTTTTTTGTAACAAATTATGCATGCATATTTTTAGTATTTACTAACTAAACATTTTACTGTAATATTATTTATAATTTCCATATAGGGAATAAATTATACATTTTATGCTGAATGACAAGATATATTATTATAGTTCGTAATGCAGTTTTTCAGTTACAAGACTTCTGTTGTGTGAGAGAAATTTAAATATTAGTGCAAGAAATGTGATATGAATATTTAATTTTGTAATTGTATTTTAATAAAACATTTTCAACTATTTTAATTTAAAGTGGTCTTGTGGTTTCTCTGAATTTTGCTGAGATGTTCTCATATGAATGTGTGCTATATACAAATAATACTAACAGATGATGCCACAGCAAAGAGCTTCATTAGGTCATTAAATAGGTCTGATCTAAACTTGATTAGCAATGTAGTGCTGATGGCGTCGCTGCAGCAGGCTGGAAACGTGAACGCCAAAGAGACTTATATAAATAGCATGGATTGAATAGTGATTTTAAATAAGTAATGCTCAGCAGACTTAGTTGGTGATCAGGCAATGTCCTCAGCCAATGAAATGACTAGACCAAAGTTTGGTAGTTTGCTTTATTGTGGAAATCTCACACACTTGTTTTCTCTTTTTTTTCAGCTGCCTATCCGAATCAACATGACACGCTTGATCATTATGAAGTAATCGAACCATACCTGCTCATCGGAGGACAGCAGAGACCGGTTAGTCTCATAAAGTCAATGGTAAGTCATTGGTGAAATCAAGTTCCCAGTTTTTTCACATGGCCATGTACACATTATAGCTAAATTCGGGTGCCAGTTCACCTCTTAGTGCTTAATCCTGTTCTAATCCCACACAACAATTTAAACACGTATCAGAGTTCTGTTTTTTCAGTATTTGTGGTGCAAGTAATCACAGGGCTTTGTTTTGACTCATTAGTGTTGCCAGAAAACCTACGCAAATAAGAACAAATCCAAAAGACACTTAACAAAATATGGCAACCTGCCCACTTCATTATCCCCGTTCTGATAATAAGCCTAGCTTAGTATAAGTGGAGATTGCAACTCTTCAAGGTTGCACTCTTGGGTTGCCAAATCTTTTCTTTTGTTAATATATATATAAGAAATAGTGGCCCTGTAGTGCAAGGATCTCACCTCCCACCACCCACAATCTCTGCCGGACCTGGGACTCGAACCCGCAACCTTTGGGTTACAAGTCCAACCCCCTATGGACTGCCCAATACATTGTATGGGTCAAAATTATATTGATAATATTGATAAAGAATGCAATGCTAAATACTTTATTTGGGCACCTTTAAAGGTGATTTCTCAGTTTTTAGATTTTTTTTGCACCCACAGACTCCAGACTTTCATATAGTTTCAGATAGTATCTCGGCCAAATACTGTCCTATCCTAACAAACAATATACCAATGGAAGGCTCATGACTGATTTTGTGGTCCAGAACCACAATTGGGCTACTTTTAAGCTATTGCCACCGGTTATGGTTTGACATATCCATAAATTGCTTTGCTGAAATGCTTGTATTGAAATATTTTATATTCTACTCAATGATATATCTGCACTAGATGTTCAGTTTTGTAAAGGAGAGCCACTATTAAGGAACCTTTGAACTGCATTTATGATCACTACAATATTGTGGTTTTCAGTGTGCATAAAGATGACTGTAAACTATGTTCTTTAGGTACGGGAACTGCATATTTTAAATTTTGATATTTGGGATAAATGTCATTGCGTTACTTTTGTATGCAGACCTGGCAACCCTGGCTCTGCGAAGCTGATTTCCAAACAAACAAAACTGCAATTCACTCCCATACAGTTGTACACTCCTGAAACTTTACAGTATGTACATAGGCTATGAAAGTAAAAGAGTTGCACATGCTGTTTCTAGTTGACTTTAGAGGTAAAAGTGTGTGTTCTCAGCACCGATTCTGATTACAGATTGCTGGTTGAACAAGGAGTGAGTTTGAACTGATATGTTTTGGGAAGCGGTGAACAGACCTGCCTCTGAGGGAATATTGTTCTCGGAGGGGAAGTGTTGCTTTTGTCCTTAATGAAAAACATTTCTCAAACAATTTATGGAATGAAGACGTGCATGGCTGTTTTGAAGCCCATTTGTTTAATTTATTTACTCCGAGTTTATAAAAAGGTTTTACTGAGAGATTTTACATGTGTACCGCCGTGAGCAACAATCTTAAAGAGACCACCCAGGGATCTGTGTGGAGATTCAGCATTAAATGTAGAGAAAAAAGCCATTGAACTAATGATAGTTTGTTAAATTGTGGATTGTGGCATGTTCCTGTGGGAGCTTGTCTAAAATGATGCCTGTTAGATGGAACAAAAGCATTTGAACCTTTACTTTAACCAAACCTGTTGATAAAGTCATGCACTTCAGCTTCCAGCTTTACCTCTGATTCATGAATTCTTTTCAGACCATGTAACATTTCAAGTGGGTACATTCTTTTTTCTTTAAAGGAGTTAGTGTCCTAAAAATATAAATGGTTCTCATGTCAGCCATAAATTTATGTCTCTGCTTCATACGACTTTATTTCTCTTGTGGAAAAACAGAAGTAAACATCATTACACATTTTTTCATTCAATAACAGTCTACAGTGACCACTTCTGTCAAGGTCCCAAAAAGACAAAACACAGCAGGAATGTCACAAGTAGCCATCAAAGTATTTTATGTGCTTCAATGGACAGAATTTAATGTTTTTTTATGTTTTAAAGGCAATGGAATATATTGAAAGATGAACCAAAAACATTGTATTTGAGACTGACGTTTAAATGTGATTTAAAAAAAATATATATATTGTACAACAGCTTTTAATCTGATTTTTGATCTTATTAATAATTTAGAGGCTGATTTCCATATCAACTATGGGACAGTAGACTTTAGGGTTAAAATTACAAGCTTAAGTATAAGCATTGGGTTTAAATAAGCACGAGGCTGAATAATGATGACAGAACTGTTATTATTAGGTGAATTATTCCATTTGACTTGGTCTTTCCAGATTGCATAAGTTCTTGTAGATTTGCACGCATTTTATTTATGGTCTTTTGCTTTTAATATATAGGACTGTCAAGGGAGGGAGTGACTCTGGGAATATGGTGGGGGTAATGTATTGGCACATAATGCAGCCTGGATTCACATCATCAAAAACCAAGCACATGCACTTTCCTGCCATGCCACGGCTCCTTACATGTGTTTTTTAGATCATTGTTCTTCTTCGTGACCCAGTTGGCACAGGCACATTGTCTGACACAATGACATTCTCCTGTAAAGTTTCCTGGAGCAGTGCAAGAACATCCCTGAATACTCCCAACGCCACATGTCAAGCCCGAGATGAGGCTCTTCAGCTGGAATGCTGTGTTTTGTTTTTGTGGGACATTTATTATTGATGCTGACACTTTAAACTTTTGTTTTGGCTCATTTTGCTCCACTGCACCAATGGCTGTTTGGATCCTCCAGGTGGTCTTTGATAAAATTGAGATGGGAGGTAGTGTTATTGTTGGAGACCAGTGATTATTCAGCATTGCTAGTCTCTCTTGTTCCTTTTTCAGTAAATTTCTGAATTAGTGATGGAGACTGTGACCAAAAACATTGGTTCATTGACTCTTTCACCAGCAGGGGGATTAAAAATGAATTTCTGAAAGCCAATGAAAGTCAGTGCCAGCTGTGTTTGAAGAACCTTGGAAGTTTCACAGAGTTCTTTCGTACTTCTTGCTTTGAGGTTTTGCAGTGGTTTTACATTGAAAGGTCTCTGAGGAACCCTTACAGGGGTGTTCAAATTGCTCCATTTGTTTTTTTACTATGGATTTACGAAGGTCAAAGTTGTTAGCGTTGTTACATCCAGAAGAACGTCAACCCCCAAGTGTCTTTTCTTCAGAGATTTATAAATGCACCCCTACAAACCAACAAACTCTCAACCTATCCCATGCGGTTTCATAGTTTTTCCAACAAATACAAAATGCTAGATCCGTGCATTCAATAAAACAAAAAGTTGATGTAGATTACAGAGATCTGACCATAGGAAAACATGCATTTTCTTTTGGCTTTTGTTTATTTTCCTTTCTTTGCTTTCCATCATTAGGATGAAGGTCAGCTCATACAGTATTCTACATCAAATTAGTGCTATTCATTCTCTCACGATCCACCTCAATATGTATGTGTCGCGGTCTTAACCGTGCATTAACATGCAATGATGCATGATCCTCTTCATGTTAGACGGATGATTCATGCTTATTTCGGCTGTATTTTGTCAACGCCTGGCTGGTTTAAATCCATTTCCCTCAGAGCCTCGGAGTAAATCTGCCGAACTTTCAGACTTACAGAGCGTGAAGAGAATTAATGTCAGAGAGAATTGAAACATAAAACTAATCCTGACAGCTACAGACTTACGACACAATGGCGGATTCATTTTATCCCGTACAAAAGCCCACTCAAAACTGGAAATATGCTTTCGCTCACTGTCTGTTGGTCTGAGGACTTGCATTGTCTTTAACTCTGCGGTTAAAACTTCATCTTCCATGAATAGAACCGCTTACAGAAGTTAAGCCATCATGAAATGGCTATTGCAACCCGTTTTACTTTAATAATGTGATGCATTCTGAAGGAACCACAATACTTATTGGAAATAAAGATGCATAACCGCATTTTTATTTTTCAGTTTGTGTGCTAACCACTTTTAATATGGACACACGAATGGTCATTGATTTGAGTTAGTAGTTGACTTGTGGGAATAAACTGGCACTGTATGTAGTCACTCTTGCAGCAACAGGTGTCCAACATGATGGTTTGGTCTCTATCTTTTTTTTTATCTAGTTTCTGTATTGGAAAGACCCATAAAACATATCTTGCTGTGTGCTAAACAGCATACTACCACTACCTACTCCACTGCACACTTGAAAATGTATCCCACAATGCAGTGTGATCATTTTGATGCAGGATCAATATCTGATAGGATTCTAAACATCTTCTGTTATTTTTTTGGCCACAGTCATTTTATACCCACTCTCTTTTTTATTTTTTACCATCTATTACTGTGAAGGAAGTGATTTAAGAAAATTTGACTTTCTTGTCTTGATATATTTGTCTTGAGAGAAAATCTTTGTCTGGTTGTAGGGTCATCCTGGATCACTGAAGGTGCTGATTGAAGTGGATGGAGAGCCACTGCTACTTGCTTTGCAGAAAAATGAGTAAGTCCTTCATTGATCTTTACCAAATCCACGCTACAATAGTACAATGATTGTAACAGACGTTCATACCATGGTACACTGATATATACTTTGGCATTCCACAGACCCCCAAATATGATCATTCTCTTATGAAGCGTAAAATAACCATAAAATAAAAAAATATAGAATAAATATGGAATTTTCTGCCATTTTATTTATTCATTTTACAGTTCTGGCTAATAATGAATTGCAGCTTTATTGTACTCTTTTTGTGGTAGTTTGGGGTTTTATAAAAATGTTTTAACCACTGATCTAGAACATGCTTGAGTGTTGCAGCAATATGCATGAGCATAAATTAAAGAACGCTAACATTTGCCATTTCAATGAGACATACTTTGGAGCCTATCGTTTGTGGACACACGGGTCAGGTCTTGCATCATTGTGTTGCAAAAACAAAATACCAGAGAAGCTATTAGTTCAGTCTATGCATTAGTTTGGTGTTTGATTCCTACATAAGGCACTATATCTCTCTTGTAAGACTCCAGGGTTGAGCTAATGCTGTAAGTCTGTGTTTCAGAAGTGTAAGACCAGTATGGAGCGGTCAGTCAGGTCGGTGTAATGAAGCCTGTGTCAAACGAATCCTTGCCAGCTCTGTTTTTGAATGCAAATGAACATTCGCTCTGACAGCTTCATGCCGGAGGCGACAAAACGCCACAAGAGTCTAATTACCGAATCTACCCATTCCCATACTCTTGATTTGACATGCAGCATATCATCCAGACAGCGAGACGGTGGGAGTGTAGGTTTGAAGCGGTAATGACGTAACCGAGGTCTGAGAACTCACCTCTGAATTTATTCAGGTTGACACTGATCTTTATGGTGAGAGTGATTGAAAACCCTTCTCTAGTAACACAGAGCATGTGTGAATGTGAACCAGAGCGTGAAGAGGGGGAAAAAAAAGCATATTGAAAGTTGCAGGGGGGCAAAATTATATGGTGTAAGTGACCTTGAAGTTATAGACTTATAGACCAACTAGAAGTTATAGGCTGCTTGCACAGTGCTGTTAAACGCGGCCCAGATCTTGCCTTCTTACATGAGACGGGGAAACTAAAATTGTGTTTGCAGTTTAATCTTAGCCACGTGACTTGAAAACATACATTTTTAGTAATTATTTATAATTTAAAATAACAGTTTATACTGTAAAATTTCATTTATTCTTGTGATCAAAGTGGAACTCATTACTCCAGTCTTCAGTGCCACGTGATCCTTCAGTAATTATTCTAATATACTGGTCAATAAATATTCTATTATTATTACTATCAGTGGTAAAACTGTTTGTAGGTGTTACGTGCCAGTCAGGCATGGAGACAGCTGGAGACGCGGAGTACAATCAGCTCACTTTTAATATAACTCAAAAATCAGGATGAAGACAGAAGCACGTCGAAACAAACATGAAGCAACAATAATCACGGACAAAATGGAACTCAAAAGACAGGGGCTGCGTCCGAAATTGCTTACTTCCCTACTATATAGTACGTGAAAAACAGTATGCGAGGCGAGTAGTATGTCCGAA
>JAUMHQ010000069.1:17830199-17845819 GCA_032361165.1 Enteromius paludinosus
TATTCATTCTGTTTTTCTGACAACAGAAACCATTAAATACATCAGTGAAAACAGTTATATTGAGAATTTGGGTGCATGAAATTACATTATGTGACCACAGAGAACCAAGATAATATGACGCACTTGTAATGAATATGCAAATTGACGTATGACGTCATCTAGAGACTTTTCATGCATGGTGTCCCTTATTTTGACTTGTTGAAGGTGGCAACCCTAATGGTGACCAAAACTTTCATTTTGGGGTCAACTATTCCTTTAATGATTCTGCCATAATTTACTCACCCTAATGTCTTTCTTTCTACTACTTTTTTTTTTTTTTTTTTTGATTTTTAGATATTTTCTAGATCTCTTTATAAGTCTTTTCCATTATACTGTATGATTCATCTGAAGCAAGAACATCTGAACGACTCAAGAGTGAATAGTTGATGACAGAATCATCCCTTTTTTGCAGAATGTTTATTTCTACACTGAAAAAGCTCAGAAAATTCATAACAGGGAATTAATTATAGAGAATTGGCAAGTGTCATATTAAACATGTCATTTTGATGCAACGATACATGATCTGTCCATGATAAGAATAGAATAGAATAAAATATACATCATTTATTTATTTTTGTATATTAATCTGATTTTTCGTTTAATTCTGTATTTATTTTACATGTCAGAACTGGTGTGTCTTTCTGTATTTGCTGTTCAAAGGAATCAGTACATAAAGTATTCCCAGATGCTTGTGACTGGCTCATGGAGCAGGATTGTTTTCATATATCATATTCTTGCTACTTTTAGCAGATGTGAGGCTTTTTGAAAGGTAGGCCATCCGAGTGTTTTGTCAAACTGGCCTGAAGGGAGAACAACAGTGGGTATAAATACAAGAAGGAGATGAAAGGTCTGGGGTGATGGATCGAGAGCGAGTGCATCACAGGGGTTTAGGCCTTGGCTAATTTCGATATCTTTGGCCGTGACTACATAAGCTCTCATGCTACCAAAAATGAAAGTTGGACTCATAAAAAAAGCTTTTTGATTTCTATTTTATGTGATGCTCATTGCGCAAGCGTGAGAGAAGCTGAGGCAAATGAGTTGTAAGTGCTAGCATCTGTGGGACGCGGTCCAGAAGCTGTTGATCAAGTGAATTGAGGCAATAGATTTGCATGTGCTTGCGAAAAAGCTTTGATTGGATATTTTTGATTGTTAACACGTTACTCTGAGATCATTCATACGCTAGCCTCACAAAACCTCTCGATTTCAGATTTTATTTCTGATTTGATGTTTTCCGCACTTCTCTAAGAGTGCGTGTGGCAAAGATGGCGACGCTATCGCAGATGAAAAGAACTGTGATTTAAGGGGACGTGCACACTCAGACTTGTAATGTTTGCGTGTGCGATGACAGATGTGTTAATGCGGCCAGATGTGCCGAAGATCCCGCACTTCAGAGGAGAGTTTGCGTTTTGTTTGTTCTTATTGTTGTGGGTTTTGGGTTTCATGCAGAGATGCTTTCATGCTGAAGCTTTTGTTCTGTTTGGCAACACAACGACTGCAAAGAGAGAAATACGTCACTGATAAATATCATAATTGAAATCACATTGTAAAAAAAATCACAAATGAGGTCTTACTTGTTTCTCCTGACAGCAATGAGATTAAATGATCGACAAATGAAGACCTCTCAGAGGGTTATTGCAAGGTTTCTAAAAGAACAAATGTTTATAGAAAGTTTTTTCTAAGTTGTCTTGTCTTTAATAATGTTAAGGACAAATGTTGGGACAAAAATCACATTTTGTACTTTGTTTCTGGAATTGTTTTAGTTGGGCATTTGTGTAACGTTATTAAATGTAACTGCATTTTTACGTTCAAATGACGTTTTAAAGTAACATTGCTGTAGCGTTTGCAAAATGGAATGTGTCCTTACTTTAATGCACAAATGGATACATTCATAACACAACAAAATAATTCAATAAATATGAAGAAATTCATTTTAAAGTTATGTCTAAAATGCAATCCACAAATCCTTACAACAACATGACGATAGAAGAACATACAAAAATTAAGTCTTAATATGTACAGCTGTAATATTTTCTACCTTGTGCTTGTGTAAATTAAAGCCATTTACTTCTGGTTGGTCAGATTTAGTTTTTAAGTCTTTAATATTTTTTTTATTCATCATTCATTCTTTCTGAGACCTTTTCTTGTAGCAAGAATGTTTTGTTGAGTGTTTTTGTTGTGACCTTTTGCCCTTGTGTGTAGAAATAACTCACGTGTTACATCTTGACCTCTGATCTCTGGACTTCCTTTCTGTTCAGTCACAGCTTAGTGGTTTTTCTGGTCCTCAGGTGTTTTCTGTGTCCCAGTCTCCTGCGCCTGTCTTCGTTCCAGCTCATGTTGGAATAGTTCATCCCTGCGATGAGGCAAGGCAAGCGGACTTCTCCCGGTCCAAGGGTGTAACGCTCCTCGTTAGCTAAGGCTTAAGAGCTGGCTGCAGACTCTGTCCTGCCATGGGATGTCATTACATCAGCCTCGGAATATTTCCATGGATTATTGCATTCCTAGTCAACAGTTATCCCATCACACCAGTGCTATTTGGTTTATTCCTGAGGGTCGTTTAGAAATTAGATCCTAGTTTCTGACCTTGTTATGTTTGAGAACTCACCCTGCTGATTATTTTTTATTTGGTAAAAATTTTAAAGCCACTGCCTAGATTTTCATGGCCTAGATTATTTTGTATGAGTATGCAGCGCAGTGTCAAAAGAAAGAGCCTTTTTTTTCTCTAGCTTTTATTCTAGCTTCATTCTTACTTGTTTTATCGTCACTTAAATGTGCTCAGGTTTTATAAAAAGCAACATTTTGAACAAAAACCAGAGAAAATTATTAAAACGATGAATAGAGCATAGATGGAGTAGATTGCTTCCATCAACACCACCAAAGTTTTCTGGATCTACATTACATTCTGTAACGTTAGGCAGTTTTGATTCAAATGCTGTTTATTGTTTGATCGCGTTTCATGATCGCTTATGTTTGCTTCTATTTCACTGAGTTTTAATTCAGGAAATGTAGTACTCTTTCAGTAGAAAGAGTGCCTCTTGCCATATACAGTCGCAACATGGAAGGCAAGACAATTCAGTATATAGCGGGGAAGCTCTGTTGGGGAAAGAGTTAAAATTATTTTAAAAATAGCTCAAATAGGTATAGTTCACCCCCAAAAAATGACATATGTCATCATTTATCCAAAAAGAACACAAGAGAGGATATTTTGACAAATGTTGGTAACCAATCAGTTGATGGTAGCCATTGACTTCCATAGTTTAAAATTTTCGTACAGTGGAAGTCAATGGCAACCACCAACTCTTTGGTTACTAACATTCTTCTAAATATCTTCTTTTGCATTCAACAGAATGTAGAAATTGATGCAGGTTTGGGACATGAGGGAGGAAATGATTGCATTTGATTGAATTGATTCAACTGACGCAAATGATTCCTTTAAACTAGAGGTGTGCACTGGTTTGTGAAGCTGTAACATCAGTTTTATTTTGTCTCTGGTGTTTGACCTGTACAGCATTTTAAGCTTTAAGCTTCTAAGTTCTTAAAATAGATTTTCTATAATTACTGAAGTGTGTTTGGCGATGCAATGGCTGCCTTGTCCAGAGAGAGGAATATTTGACCTTAAATAATCGATTTTCCATGAATTTTTTGTATGAGTGCTGGTTTCTCTTTTATGGTCCATTGGCTGATGATATTCCATTATTTCCAGAGCAGATGTTTGATACAGGAGTCGAAATGACCTCAGTGGACTTTACACTGTGCAAGTCGAGGTATTCCATTTACATCACTTTTAATGTGCTGAGGAAAATGTATGTGCTGTGCAGTTGTTTTGAATAGGTTTGTTGGTAGGGTGATCTGGGTGGATGCCAGGGTGTTTTTTAGACGTTGAATTAACTGTATTGTTTAAGAACATTGTTGAAAACGTTTGTAGAACGTTTCATTCTCTTATTATATTAATGTTCTAAGAACATTATTTAAAACGTTATTAAAATGTTCCATTCCCCATTATATTAATGTTCTAAGGTTTTCCTAACATTCCCAGTAAGTTGTAAAAACATTGGCTCTCATTCACTAAACATGCGTACGCACCAAATTTTGCGTGAAAGGTGCGTATGGACGTTTTCACGAATAAATTGTGATTCATTAAAAACTTTCGTAGGCTACTAAAACTTATTCTAAATGTAGCAAAGAATTCAAAAACATCTTATACCACAAGTACGTAATAATCATGAGGCATTATAAGCATGTATGCATAAGCATGAGGAGTTCAAATGTGCGTATAAATATTATTATTGAATGAGACCCATTGCACGTTACTGTTTGGTTATAATAGAATAGAATAAATATATTCTATATTTAGAATGTTCCGTTAACAACTCAATTGCAATGTTTCTAATGTTTTTAGAATGTTTATCAATTGCAGGTAACGTTAAGGAAACATTCTACTAATATTATGCAAGAACGTTTTTTGGTAACTTTGAGAGAACCTTTAGAGAATGTTACGAGAACGTTCCCTGTTAGTTGGGGTGGTTGCAAGGGTGTAGCTGGTTAGATCCCAGGAAATTGTTGGCTGATTGCTGAAGTGCTTTAAACCATTTTAGTGTGTTGCTATGCAGTGACTAGAGTGTTCCGAGTCGTTGCTAGGTTGCTAAGGTGTTCTGCATTATTGTAGTGCATTGCTGTGCAGTTGCTAAGGTGTCTTAGGTGGCTGCCAGGGTGTTGCTGTGCAGTTGCTAAGTCCTTGCAGAGGAGCTTTTACCTCTTCGGTATGTGGTGTGTGTGCATTTTCTTATTGGCTCAAGTGAAAAAGCCTTTGGGCTTTAGGATATTCTGACCTCTAGATGTAAATCTGTGGGATTTTTATCATCTCTTTTATCTTTCACCTGGCACAATCGTACGTCTAATTGCTTATTAAAGTTACAGCACACCTCTCCTCAACAGGCTGCATGATTTGAGGTATTATCCATGGAGTACGCTAAACGGAGGTCTTTAATACAGACTCTGCATTACTAATCCATCTTCCAATTATCAGATAAGAGGACAAGCAGATGTGCAGGATGATAAAGAGGAACTAATTTCTGTATGAGAGGAGACTCTCTGGAACGAGCCGTGACCTGATTTCTCCCAAGGAAGCATGAGAAAACTGCGCTTTGTCCTTGACAAGTTGGGCACATGTTCACTGCAGCTGAATTCATGGTTAGTCAGCCAAGGCCTGGAAAATAATTTGGGCCGTTACTTTGTCCAACCTCCCTCGTTGTTCATTCCTCTCTTTTGTCTATCCTTCTCTCTCAAGTGAAGGGTCGAACTCCTGCCTGGATGTGTCTTACCTCAGCATATAAATAAAATTAGACTCATGTGCTCTTCATTTAACGCTGGCAGATCTGCAGTGTTTAAGAAATCGCTGATTCTGTGATGATTCACCCCTCAAGTTGTTCCAAACTGACATTCATGCTTTTTTTTATTCTTTTTGGTGCTGAACATTTCTTTAAGCATCTTTACACTGCTCTTTTCTTCCAATGACATCTTTAGTTTAAAAACAAACTAACACAGAAAAAGTAGTTCAAGTGACTTGTTTGCTATGTTGCAAGTCTTCTGAAATAACATGAGTTATAGAGTTAGTGACTGATTTATGTTGTTGTTTACTAATAATGAAATATGAATAAAATAAAAAAATACATTTAAATCATTGTATATTTGTATTAATGAAAAAAATCAATTACTCATGCATAAATTACTCATAAAATGTTTTAAAACAATTACATAAAAATAAAACCAATTAGTGCTGTCAAACGATTAACCATGATTAATCCAAAATAATACAAAATTAGTTTTTGTTTTTATGTATGTGTGCTGGGTGCACATAAACACACATACATAGCTGTCTATATTTTAGAAAGATATGTTATTTATAATATAAATTATATGCAAAATATAGACATGTAAATATTTTCATAGTATATCCTGCATGTGTGTGGTAAATTACCACTTGTAATTTAAATAATATTTAATAATTATTACAATAGTTTGAAAAAACTGCACAAAAAATTATGCACCGTTCTTTGAGTTTGCATAAGAGCAAAACTATCCAAGCCTCCTCATCGCACAATGCTGTCGTCTGAATTAAGACTTAAGAAATAGCACACATTGTATGTACTGCGCCTTTTGTTTTGTGTGTTTTTTGTCCTCTTTGGAGTTTGACAGATGACTATTAAGTGCTTCTATATGGAAAAAAGAATAATAACAGGATTCAGGTTTAAAATGAGTGAGTAAATAATGACAGGGTGTTCATATTAGGCTGTACTGTTCTGTGCTTGAAAAAGAAACCTGTGCTGTTTATTCTGTTTATTCTGTCCACCCCTGCCGTGTCCCTTTCTAGTTTTCTATCTTGCGAGAACACAAAGCATTAAGTGACCAGGGGAAACAGCTACACCCTGCTGTGTCTTTTTCCCCTAGTGACTGATGATTTGATTATTATTATTTTTTTGATTTGTTTTTTTTCTGCTCGTGGCTTTGCTGCAGTCGTCTTTCCACAGCATGAAAGGTAGAATTATTTCTCTTTTTTTTTCTCCTCCGTACAAAGAATTGCTAATCTTTCGCTCTGTTTGGTCTCTGCTGGTGTGAATAATTGAAAAATAAATGAGAAAATTGTCACAGAAACGTCGTAACACTGTGTCAGTGAGAAAATATGTCTGTAGTTGTTTGCCATTTTAACCTCTATTTCTGCCAGTTTCGTGACTGAATGTGCGTTGTGTTAGAACGAGGACATGTTGGTGAGGTCAGATGATGAGCTAATGAGATGTAAAGAGGATTTGGCATGGTAGTGGCGAGGTGAGATGACGTAGTTGTTTAACTTCACCCAAAAGTGAACATTTAATGTTCAAAAAGGTCCAAAAAGTGGTTTATATGGCTAAGTTAGGGTGAGTGAATAACGAAAGAAAATGAGTTTTCCATTCATAAATCAAGAATGTATTTTTTCCAAAGTTTCCTCATGATTAATGTTTGTATTTGTACCCATTTATAAGCTGATGTGAATAAATGCATCTGCTAAATGAATAAATCGGACATCTTTTGATGGACACACACATGGTCTTCATCGGCCTCTTGAGTTTAACGCTTGTACATTATTGATTGATTCATTAGAAAAGAAGTTTAGTTTAGTCGTTTCTGGAAGGTATTAGACAATCCTTTTGGTGGAAATGCACTGCAGGTTTTTAAAGAGAGTTCCCACAGTCATTCAAAATGGTAATACTGTGATTTCCAGGCCTGGAATAGTCATAAAAGGTCATGCAATTTTACTATTTATTTATTAAATCCCATTAGCTGTAATTTTTTTGCTCTTTGTGAATGCATTCTCTGTAATAGTCCTTTTAAAAACCCTTACAAATGATTGGTCATTTTTCCAAAGGTACAGGAGTGTTATGCAACATTTATAAATATATTTGTTCCTTGGCTCAAACTGAAATGAAAGCTTAAAAAAAGGATAAACGCTATTTTTTTGCATTTGACAATCCACATCGTCTGTGGACAGTATATTTTGCTTTGACCATATGTCTCCAAACACACCTGTGGGACTCAATCTGGTCAAGATTTGGACCTCCGATTGTATAATTCAGACATCAATTTGCTGCTCCTTCAAGAGTTTGAGCTTGTAAATCTGCTTCTGCTGCATGTGTGATTAGAAGAGCAACATCTGTCAGAACGTCTGTGATCAAGCGGCAGATTTTAAGACTTCCCATCCCTTCCTGGGTTTTTAGGCTCTAGTAAACCCCTGCCAAATGCTGTTTTGTAGTTACATGTGCTGTTAATCCCATTTACCATGTGAAACAGTGCGGGTAAGACCAATTAAACAGCCGTCCGTTATAATTAAGCAATAAGGGATGAGAAGTCGGGTTGCATTATGAAAAGAGTTCCTGCAACTCTATTTTAAAATCTTATATTCATATCCTATTCTCGCTTAAAAAAAACAATGAATGCATAATAAGAACAATGCATGCTATTGAATAATGTAAACGTATTATGAGGAGTGTTACAAAGGTTACTTTGGAAATGTAATAAGATACAGATGACAAGTTATCCAATTTAAAATGTAATCAGTATTGCAACTCATTTTGTAACTGGTAACATTTGATTACTTTCTAATTATCAGACAGATAATACTCTAAAACTTTAAAAGACTTTTGAAAGACAGGAGATATTGTGCGTCAAAAACAGGCAATGCAAAAAATAATTTACCATAACTATAGCTTTTAACAGAAAATATTCAGATGTAACCACCTTTGCTTTAACTTGCTATTTTATTGCATTTACATTGACATTGTGATGCTATTACATGTAATAGTTCACAACTCCGATTAAAATGATAAAGGATAATTCTATAAATGATTGCTTTAACTGAAGCTAATAATTGGTGTCGGACTGCAACTTAGTTCTGTACACAAATAAGATTTCTTTCTTTTTTGAAAGAAATTAATACTTTTGTTTAGCAAGCATGCATTGAATTGACCATATGTGACAGTAAAGATATTTATAATGTAACTAAAGATTTCTAGCATTCAGAATGGGAACCAGGACTTTTAAAATAAACATTAATCAGAAATCAATTTACGTGCTGTCAGAACAATGCATTAGGGTTTTACATTCAATTACCGGTGTGTCTTATCTGCCTTATCTTTTAAAAATCTATTAATTTACTGTCATTTTGTAGTTCTTTGATGGTGCGGTTCAGATCAGATGGTCTCCGTGCACCGCTACGGGCTTTTCTTTAGATCCGAAATGCTATTTTTAACTGCAAGTGTTTCTTGGAAAGCTACAAAATCTGTTATAAATTCACTGCAGGGTTTGCATTGATTTTTCTTTTTCACAGAAAGCCCCACTGTGGGCTCCAGGATCATCTAATTCAATTTAAGAGAGTAAAGGTTCAGTTGAAAAAAGTTAAGTTTGGCGAGAGGAGATGAACAACTCATGTATGTAATGTGTAGTATGCAGTAGGAAGAATGAGTTTCAGGCTTTATTCTACACCATAAACTACATGCAGACCACAAACCGAACAGATTTTTAGCATATAATGTCAGTGTTTTCAGATAAAATGAATCAGTCTTTTCTTGGAGTAGTAGACGGTCAGAATGAAGTGACCCAGACTCATACTGCCAGAAGTCTGTCTGTGTTTGTGTGTGTTGTTATTCTGTGACTCAGCAGTGCTGTAATGCTCTTCATGAGTTTGTCACCTTCAGGTTCTGCTTAAGAAAGCACAGCTGCGTGAGAATCGGCTGCAGATGTTGGTAATGGTCTGATCAGAACATTATCTCAGCGGGAGAGAGAGAGAGAGGAAGAGAGAGAATGAGGGCATCTTTCACAGGCTGAGGGATCTCTGCGGCCCGTCTTTGATCTGTGATCATTTGCAGCTGATCGTGTTTGATCAGATTATAAAGACACTGTAAAACTCCCTGCCAGTGTCTGTGGTGTGAAATCAACCGGTGCATCATCACAGACAGACGTCAGCTTGCTGTGACTTAATATCTGAGTGAAAGTTTAATTTTGTGTCAGCTTAGTGTGAGATATACTGACTTTGAGTGTTGCTGTGTTGTTCTGAGTAGCTTCAGACTGCTGTTATGCTGTATCTAGGGTGCTCTGAGTATTTTCAAGCCGATGCTATGTCATTGTTTGAGTGCTCTAAGCAAAAATCTTAAGTGTGATAACTTTTTGTGAAGCAGCGGCACATCTTTTGTTTTACTAGGCACATGATTTGAGAGATCGTTCAGGATTAGTTACAAGCTGCATTTCAAAACATAGACTGGAGGAGGAAATGAGAGAAATGAGTGAAAGTAACTCGGTTTTGTGTGTTTGTGTTGCAGAGGGCTGTTTGCTGGTCACTACAAAGAAACACACTACCTGGAGGATGGAAGTGCTGTCACCACCTCACCGAATGTCACAGTAAGATCACAAGTCACTAACTAAAATTTGTCATATAACAGACTACAGTTTTCAAGTAATCTACCCAGCTCTGTATATATATATATATATATATATATACACTGATGGACATATACTGTACATATATGAATCATATATTACAATTATTAAGTAATATAATACACACACACACACATGATTGATACAAAGCCCACATTTTTGCCTTGCATCAGCTAATTTCAGGCCTTTTATTTTACCTTAACCACACCTGCGGTTATGATCCCATCTTATCACTGACCTCCATCCTCAGGGCAACTGCTGGATGATCGTGTCAAAAGCTTAAAAGAAGAGGTGGTCAAACAAGGGCCACATGGAGAGCAAAAACCACCCATGATGCAACTTTGCTTGTTTTAAGTGTTTAGGTTGCAGCTCAGATTACTGGTCAGAGTAACAGACACATTGAGGCCTGAAGGCTCCTCGGAGGAGCACCTCTGGTTCACTGACCTCGTCTTCCTCAATCTGCTCTCCAGCGGACCGCCGGGTTCCTTCGCCAGACAATTTGAGCCGAACACTTTATGAAAAGAAAACACATGCTATCAGAAATCCGGCAAAGGAAAATAGGCAAGGCAATTATATCATTACTGTTGCTCAGAGTCAGGGTTTGTAATTTAAAAAAACATTGAACCTTTTGTATTGAGCTTATGCTGGTAACTATTCCTGAATCATTATGATTTTTGAACAGCTGCAGTATAGCAACAGTCTAAAGCCACTCAAAACACAAAGAAAGAAGGATGGAAAGACAGTATTCCCATCATGCTCCAGTAAGGGTCAGTTAAGCACTAGATGTTTCACAACACCGCAGGGTGAGATTTCATAAAGCATTGTGACTTTTTCAGCTCATTCAGCAGTTTTTCTCAGCAGTGTGAGGCAATATGCATCCCTGCTTTGTTTGGATGGGAAACGAGAGTTCAGGTCATCCAGAAACAGCAGCGGTCCTCGACCTGGATGTCATTAGAGTGAGCAGTGCTGAGCTTGGGCTTCAGAAACTGGGATGTTGCAACAGAATAGGACAGAAGAGTGCAGAAGCTGATGTTTCTCACATGCATGCAAATTTTGGTTTTGCTGTGCAAGTTTTGGGAGATTGTTCAGAAGAGTTACATTGCTTCTCTTCTTTATTTGATTTTCATTATTTGATTATTTTTTCTTATTTAAAAATTGACAGGTATTCTGAAATGAAATGCGGTATTTATTATTTATCTATTAATATTTAAAATGCATACTTTTGCAAATTAATATGTGTGTGTAAATGTATACTGTATATGTATTTATATATAATTATTATCTATTTATGCAATTTTTTGTGTACTTCTGATGCACACAGATTGCATCAACTGACATAATGTATATCACATATTATTTATTTATTTATTTATTTCAGCAGATGCTTTTATCATGACACGCATTGCAATCAAGGTTCATGCATAACTTGGGAATCAAACCAATGACGTAGATCATCATTAACAACTACTGTAAACTTATCAAACTCTTCCTAATAGCAATTCCATCCTCATTGTGACTGGGATGCATCCAGCTCTATATTTTCACATTGTTATATTTCATCATTTTCATGTGTAACATAAAACTTGCATATACAGTATCAGCCGTATACTTTGCTTGACTCATTCTTACCATCGCGTGATCTATCATGCACACCCATCCCTAAAACAACATATCACATCGGCGCTGACCGAAATTCTACAGTTATTGATGTATTTGCTGCATGCAAACATTTGTGCACCAGGCAACGGAATGGCATTTTTTGTGCTGTAAATGGGAGGAATTGAGACAATCTGATGAGATCCAGGGCCCAGATGGAGTGTACTCACTTAGTTGTGTTCCAGAAAGACTTGAGGAGTGTGTCAGTGTGTGTCTGTTCTCCCAGACCTCCTCCGCCTTTGATTAAGTCAGTTTTTTGGTTGTGTGTGCACTGCTGTTATTTCATCCTGAAGCAGAACTCCTCCGAGGCACATTTAGACTGGCTCATGGACTCCTGTAGCTCCAGTCGGACGCTGCCCAACACACGAGAAGGGCTTAAATAGTCAGTATATTACAGCAATTAGAACAGGATTGTCAAACTCATTTTAGATCGTGAGACAAGCTTTTATTTGTTAAACCTCATGGACTTGCTGAAAGTGCAGCTTCATTTCATAAACGGCTTATGGTGGGTGACTGGCAAATAGAAATATGAATCAAAACAGTATAGCAAAGAAATTTTTTTATTTTGTTCTGTTGTTGCTTAATAGCTTTATCTCTAGTATGTATTATGAAATTAAAACTTAAGAATGATAAGCTGATAATGGTTATTGATATTATGCACTGTATATATTTATTTGGAATTATATTACATGACGTACTGTAAGTGGTGGAGAAAAATTAATAAAAGAAAAATGATGGAATGAAGGATGATTATTGTTATTATTATAGGTGGTGGACAAAACTAATAAGATTGAAATGGCTTAAATGATCAGTTTTAGAAATGGATTTTACATTTTATTTATTTACTGACTTATTATATTGAATAATATAGGTGGTGGATAGAATGTATTTTAAATAATTAATCATCATCATTATTAAGATTAATAATGTATATATTTATCTTAAATTTTACTAAATAATATGTAGGTGGTAGACAAAAAGACAAATGGCGTGAATGACTTTTAGAAACAGGTGAATAAAGGTTTGTTTGTTTGTAGGTTTAGAAACATAAAGGCAATGGACAAAAAATGAATCAAACAGAAATGGCATAAATTGCACATACGTACGTGTGGAGTTGAAGGGAGGTTTAGTATGATCTCACTCATCAGGTCTCCGCTGTGGCCCACAGTATGAAGTGACCAAGTGATTTAACACTGGACCTGAGGCTGACCGCACACCATCTGCTAGCCTTTACATCACTGATAAGCTACATGTATTCACAACATCCATTTTATTCATTTTGCTCTTGCATTACAGATATTACTATGTTTTGTTTTTTTTTCATGTTCATGTTAAATCCCGTCTGCTTATTCTCAGTCAGCGTCTGATTGTAGGGTAAAGCGTTTGCATTGAGAATAACTTAATTAATCATTATTTGCATTTGTTCAAATCCGCATGATGATTTTAATGCAGCTGGTGTGTCTGTGGCTTTGTGTTTCATTGTTAATGGAAGAGGAATGTCTTTTTTTTGTCCAACGTCTGTCAGGAAACAATGCTGTGATGGACACCATAGCTCAGGGCGCTGTGTGTTATGATGGATGTCCTCATGTTCCTTTGACTGAGACTCACAGATATATGAAGGACTGTAGTTTACAGCAGGACATGCTCTTTAAATAACCCCAATGTCACTGGTGTGCTGGGATGAATATGAAATAAAATGCACTTTATAAAGCAGTAAAATCTGACTGGATGAGCCACATGTGAAAGCCTGATACAGTGCAGATGCTATATTAAAGGCAAGTTAATATTGATCGGCAACAGCCTGCAGCTTTCCTAATGAGCTCTGTATTTTTTAATATTAATCAAAACAATATTGAGTAGAAATATGAAAAATTCCTTGCTTGCCCCAATAGGACTTACATTTAATAAGCCTTTCATAAGCATAAAGGACACACAAATGTAATATTTTTAGGTTTGGGTATTTTTTATTTATTTACAGATATCATAAAGATTAATAAAAAAAAATATCAAATTAAAATGGCATAAATTGACAACAACTGATAGCTGTATCATTGCTTGAAGTTGTGTTGTGAAATTTGTACGCTGTGGTTAATGGATAAATCTGAAAAACACCCAACAGGGAAAGACAAAAAAAATGGAAATGTTTTTAAAGAAAGAAAGAGTAAAACCGCTGGGCCTGTGTTGAAAACAGGACAGTCTCTCTTCCTGTGGTTAGTGTAGACTTGGACCGGATTGTTGTGAAGCTCCAGAGAATCTCGTTCCCAGTCCAAAGCACACAAGTGCTGCTCACTTCCTCAGACAAACTCGGTCCTGAAGAGCCTCTCGCTGCGTGCAAACACACAGCACACATTTACATGATGGAGTGAAACTCTGTGTGCAGAATACAGAAGCAGATCCGTACAGTCAAGAGATTTACCATTCGCACTGCCTCATTTGATTGCAGTTTATTCCATTATCATAAAAGAATGAAAGTAATCAGACATTTGCTTTGTCTTTTTTTTGTCAGATTTCTACATCTATTGACTCAAATCAAACCAAGTCTGTTTGTTATCAATATATTTGCTTCGTTCTATTCACAAATGGTTTTCTTTTAAGAAAAAGCTGAAAGCGTTGGTCTTTGACCACTATAGTGGGGCATGTTGTCACAATAGTTATAGCCGTATTTGATACACTTCTAAGGCATCAAAATGATCAATATGAATGAAAGTTGATTTCATGCTTTCTGTTGTCTGCTTGATCATTTATATATGTGTACAAGTAGGTCTTTTAGTGTGTTTCCCTTAACAAAAGGTTTATTTTATTAAGTATACTTAAGTAAAGTCAATTATATGACTTATACTTAATTTAAATAAAGTTAAGTATATTTTTAACTAAACTTTATATAGTAAGTATAAAAAAATCTGTTTACTAGTAGTGGTATTAATTCAAGACACATTAGGACTAAGTTGGCCCACTTTCTAGTATACTTTTAAGTATACTTAAAGTATAACAGTAGTACATTTAGAGTACACGAAGAGTAAAGTAGAGTAGAGTCAAAGAAATATACAACATTTTGAACAAAAAGCTGAGAAAAAGACTAATCAAAAAGTATATGGAGTAAATCAACACCTCTAAACTTGACGGTCATTATAACCGTCGACATTTTATTCCATAACTGAATCTGCTGTATTTTGTGTCCCAGATTCACTGCTACTATCATGGCGAGGTGGAAGGTCACCCGGGGTCAGAAGTCAGCCTCAGCACCTGCACAGGACTCAGGTGAGTTAGGGGTCACGTTTGTGCGTTAACCTCACCTCGCCACCTTTCCATGGTTCAATGAGCAAAAACGCCTGAGGAAAGGGCATTTTAATTACGTGTGAAGTTCGGCATCCTCCAGAGGCGCGATACACTTCATGTTTTAATTATGAAAAAGCACACTTAGGTTTGATTCATTACCCGAGAAGGGACATTCAGATCAAAAGGGAAAAAAATGTAAAAAGTGAAGAGTGTGATGTTGCATGAGGACAGCGCTAGTCAAGACGCTTCATACAATATAAATACAAATTAATCTCCAATCGTACATATTGATCAAAATTACAATATTTATAATGAATTAAATAGGAAAAAAATAAAAATAAATATATATATGTATATGTATGTGTGTATTAGTGTTGTGATAAATCACAATTATATATATATGTAAATAATAAATTTTTATATATATACATGTAAATGCATGTAAATATTAAAAAAAATATGCTGCATGTGTGTGTATTTATGTATATATGCATAATAAATATACACAATAAACACACACAAATTATGTAAAAAATAAACTTTATTTTGTATAGGGATTAATCACTATTAATAATTTGACAGCACTAATATATATATATATATATATATATATATATATATATATGTGTGTGTGTGTGTGTGTGTGTGTGTATATAAATGTATATATATATATATATATTATAGGTGGG
>JAUMHQ010000069.1:17938546-17949125 GCA_032361165.1 Enteromius paludinosus
TTATTTTATTTTATTTTATTTTATTTTATTTTATTTTATTTTATTTTATTTTATTTTATTTTATTTTATTTTATTAAGGTTCTATATACAACCTCAATTAATGCCAGAAACACACAGCAGCTTTTGTCTCAGACTAGTGCAATACTTGTTACGTAAGACTTACATGCGGTTTGAATTAGTTTTCTGCCTTTCTGCTCTCATTATTACACCACAGATGTCTGTCAATTGCCAATATTTTAAAGACTTTTTAAAGACAACCCTACACTGTGTTCATTCCCTTTTTAAAGCATTTTCAGTTGATGAACTGCAACCACTGCAATGTAGATTAGAATTATTAGTACATAAATATACATTTGATCTCCTTATGCATGTGTTTAAATCACAAAGGCTAAAATCTGGTGTCTAAAAGAATAACGCCTGTTGTTTTCAGTAGTAAAAGTTATTGTGCACTTACAGTCTGTGTTTCGTCACACTGATTTCTTTATGTAAGACACAAATACATAATGTGCTATCCTTGACTTTCATTTTCCGAATAATACACAAACAATAGGGATCCTATCTCGCGTCCATGGCATGATTTAGGATTTAGAAAGACAAAAGTAAAAGTGAACTGAAGTTCAAAACCTGCTAACACTATAACATCAAAGCAGTTTACTGAGAAGTTAAAGTTCTGCTATTGATTTTGCTATGAAACATCAGGAAATGTTTGATAAATCTTTAACACTTGGAAATGGTTAATTAAAAAAATATGCATAAAAGCACCATAAATCCCGTTTAGTACACACAAAATGCAGTCACTTTCTCAGTTGCTTAAATAAAAAATGAAAAATGAAATGGCAGAGTACTGTATGCTGTATATTTCATTTACATGTATTATCATATCTTCTCCAGATTTCGTACCATAGCTATCTGTCTCTAGTCTGTCATTTGTTTTATTGTTGTTGGGTGAATGATTAATGTTGAAATTATGAAGCATAGAGGAGAATAATATTTAGAGGAGAATAATATTTAATATTTAATAATATTTAAGGGACCCCCTTTCATTTTCATAATTTATGACCCTAATTTAAGGCTTTCATAACCTTTGACACCCTGTGACGTCCTGTTCCTATTTCCGGATTACAGTATATAGACTGTCATATTCTCACGTGTGTCCCTGCATTCCTCTTTGTTTATAGGGCCATGTTTCTAAGCATTGTCCATTTGCTGATTCAGGATGTGTTTCAGGGGATCTTTGATTTAGGGGTTTGTGAAAGGAAAGGAAAGGAAAGGAAAGGAAGTGACAAGTGGCCAGGTATGGTTTCCCATACTAGGAATAGTGCTCTGCATTTAACCCACCCAAGTGGTTTGGTGCTTTGCATTTAACCCACCCAAGTGGTTTGGTGCTCTGCATTTAACCCACCCAAGTTGTTTGGTGCTCTGCATTTAACCCACCCAAGTGGTTTGGTGCTCTGGTGGTCTGCATTTAACCCACCCAAGTGCGCACACACACAGTGATCACACACCTGGAGCAGTGGGCAGCCATTGCTGCGGCACCCGGGGAGCAGTTGGGGGAACAGTGCCTTGCTCAAGGGTCTCACCTCAGTCGTCGTATTGAAGGCGGAGAGAGTGCTGGATATTCACTAACCCCACCCACAATCCCTGCCGGACCTGGGACTCGAACCCACGACCTTTGGGTTACAGGTCCGACTCTCTATCCATTAGGCCATGACTGCCTCTGAATAAGAACACCTCTGAATAAGAACAAGAATGAATGAGAGAAAATGGTGATCATTTGTTTTGGGATGGTGCACTAATCCTTCAGGGTTGTCTTTAAATACGATTTAAGTTCAGTGGTTAAGACAGAGTATACAATCTTCATTCTCATGTTACAATGACTGCTGTGGCTCCAACTACTCCGTAATCAGGACCTGTTTAAATGTGAGAAGATCTTTTCCTCCGCCCACATACTTTAGCCAATAAATACGGTGAATTCTGGCGCTAGAGAACACGACAAGACAGCGTGGTAGGATGAACACAAACCCCGGAGGGTGGAGGGTGCTCAGCGTGATTCAAGTAAATCCACAGACAACTTATCTTCAGATAACTATGCTGTCAAGAACTCTAAATCTAAATGGTGAATAGGAAGTCAGATTCATTGAGTTCGATTTTACCATATCATGGTACATATTTTTGGAGGAAGATGCAGCATTTATGGTCACCAATGTCCAAAATAGTTTGGAGATCTTTGAGGAGGAAGAATCTGACCACCATACTGTTGGCAATGGGTTAAACATATGTATTAAGGTTTATGTATTGGCAGTAGCCAAAGTACAGTGGACCACATTTTCATGTAGTACTTGCATGCGACTACCTACCTAAAGTAGGAATATTTGAATCATACCCACATTTCACTACAGCCTGATGGACACTATATACATAAACTAGCCCACTGACATTCCTATATTACCTCAGTACTGAGCTGGTGAAAACGCTTTAGTACCTCAGTTCTCTCATGGAATATAGACAACAATTTACCAAAAAGGAATTTTGGCTTGTGGATGGATATGATCCAATCTATAACGACCATGGAAATAGCAGCTACTGAAATCTTTTTCAAAATAGATGTCAACATAACAGACCATCATCTCACCACAGTTAAGGGTGTGGTGTATGTCTTTTTGACATAATTAAGCCATTTAATTGATATGCTTAGGAATGTCTTTTGTTGGTGGAATTATGTATTATTATGAGTCAAAGCAAAATTGTGCTAGCCTTGAGAAAGTGTGTGGTCCTTCTCGATAGTGGTAAAAAAAAAAATGCTGCAGACGTCTTCGCTAAATCCATAGGCAAAAAGGATAACATTCAATGTAGCGTTGCTTGGTTGTCTCATCAAACAAGAAGGTTAATCTACAATCTTGCATGATGATCTTGACCGACCAAGATGATGTGCTATCAGGGTTCCCTTCTCTTTTTCCACCATGCAATGAAACTCGCGCCCAGATGAGAAAACTTGATGATGACCTTGACCTAGTTCGTTCTTGGTTTCATCGTCGGTGAGTGATTACTTGTGCAACCGCAACTGTTCCAAAGGGATCAATGCTTAAAAAAATGATGCTGGTAGAAAACATTTAATTGCTGCTTAAAAATCTGATGCATCGTTACGCAAATGTGTTCAGGCTGCTGCATGCAGAACGCAAATTTCAGATGCTGAAATTAGGTTATTGTTGGGACAACGGTGCTCTAATGCGCTGGTGGAAGCCGTCCTATTCTGAACATGAAGGGGTTTATCAGACCTCGAAGTGATACGAATTATACTGTTCTCAATCCCGGTCGATCCCGGTCTCACACCCAAGTCTCCGGCATGGGAGGCGGGCACTCTAACCAAGAGGCTAAAGGCCATGACCTCTAGTGTTAGTCGCTAGAGTGCCTCTTTTTTTGAGATCAGGGGAGTGAGGTTTACCTGCACAGCACTTACTTGCTGGCCTCCATTACATTAGCACACTATTAGAAAAGGCGATTTGCAAAGATTCATTAAAAGACATTATACTCACTGCTTCTGTAGGTGAGCCTTAATGAATGATTTGCATGATCATAAACACATTTCGGTTGATCAAGAGCGCGTTTCCCTTCAGAACCAAATGTAAGGTTACTCCTCCGCGTCTTCAGTCACTCAGATGTCGGGGGTAAATGACTACTGATATGTTCATTAATACATTCAACAATAAAGCACTTCAAACGCTTAGGAGTGGATCCTTATCATTGTAGGGTGGTTGTGTACTCACACTCCCAACACACATTTCAGTCCAAACAGCTTGTGATAGTGCATGCTGCACCAGATGGCCCCTTTAAATAGTTGTCTAAGAGGAAACAGAAGCTCTGTGGTGATTCAGAGAAATTAAAAGAGTGAAGCTAGACCTAAATGAACAGATTTTAACTGACTAATCACACTTGTCTTCTTAGAGTTGCTATGAATCTCTGTTTGCATCACTTAATCATTATTTAACTGTTCATCACGCTAAAGTTGCTGGAAGCAATCTGTAAAACGTTCAGTAGCAATAAATGACTAGTGTCAAAGAAATGTAATTAAAAATGAACTTAAGTTCTCATTTTGTCTGTTGTGAAATCGGTGGTTAATCTGCCACGTTTACAACTGTTGCCATACAACACTCAAAGCTGCTTTATTTATTTAATCTCAACTGACTGCTGATGGAATGAGAGATCGTCTGGTCTCTGAATGCTCGTCACGTGACAACAGTTTGTTGATCTTTCTCAGAATGCATATTGTTTCCCAGAAAATTACTCCTGTGTCTCAGACTCAAACAGTAAACAATAGAGCAAGTTAGCAACAGGTAATGGGTTTGATTTCACCAACTGCTCAAATATATTGAATAGAGTCTCTGCAGATTAAGATTAGGAAACTTCTATAAATAATGCACACGTTTATACTTTTCACCCACTTTACTAGTTTAACTGGTATAGCCTACCCATAAACAAAGAACACAGATTAAGATTTAATCTTTAAAATGTACCACATGTCGTTATTCAAAAACAAACAAAAACACCCCACATACCGTTCACACACTAACAAAACACATTTGCAAAATCCTAAATCCTTTCCAAACACAACCTATATTAACATGCATTTTATCAAATACAAAAGACATTCCTTGAAAGAGCAAAACCAAACACTTTTCAAGTTGTGCTGTGGTTGCTCTTAAAGCTTACAGAGGCTTGAGTTCATTGCAGTCACATATAAACTGGTAAAACAGTTTTTTTTCACAGGAAGGAGTAATATATTTAGTAGCTTAAGATATAGGACATAGGACAGTTTAGTAGCTTGTGTTTCATGAGCACTTTGGGTGCACGGCGGTACAGTAATGCCTCATTAAAAGCATTCAAGAACTTGTACTGCTTACATTAGATCACATCTTCTGAATGATCAATGTTGTCCTCATCATGTTTATTGCATAGAGAAATCCTCCTCAGGGATCTGCATGATCTGTTGAAGTTTGGGTTCTTGTTGCGAATGACTGTCATTACGATGAGGAGGAGGATGAAACAACCCACAGCTGCAGCGACGACAGAAACTTTATATCCGAGACCCGCTTCTGTGTCTGCTACAGACTCTTTTAGGCTTTTATCTTCCCCTGTAAACACAAAGCCAGTCAGAACACAGTCTCACAATGTCATTTTGCTGATGAGAACCCTAACCAGACTTAATGCCTCTAATTTAAATCACTTAAGACATGTGCTACTAACTAATTTGAAACAGTAATTGACAGTTGTAATAAGACTTTCTTACCAGGTGTTTTATGGCCATTTTCAAGCATGGATTGCATGTAAATTTGCAAATTTTTACTCAACTATAAACAACAGTCTGGTACCTGTTATGTTCACAGTGAATTCTGTTGTTTTCATGTCACATGTTGGTTGCAAGAAGAATTGGAATTTTGCTGTCATTGCTGTTGTTGGAGTGTACTGGCATGTGAGGCTGCTCCTATTCCCACAGGGGTCCTTGGGAGCTTCTTTACAAATTTGTTCGTCATTGTGGGTTTCAATGTATTTATACATTTTAATGCAGCATTCAATGCACTTCTGAGAGACTCTGCAGGTGAGATTTACTTCTTTCCCCACATATCCAGTCACATCATCACAGCTTACATCGCAGGTACCTAAAACAATAACACTGTAAATCATACAGTTCAGCTACGGTTTCAACTGCAATAACATAAACAAATATTACTGCGCATGCACACTTTTGTGGCTCTAACTTAACTCCCAAATAGAATCAATGACGACAGCTTGAGTTCCTCCAAACCGATCTCACAGCCATTTGTACATATTTTACGAGGTGGCTAATTCGTACAAATTTGTACGACCTTACAGAATTTTCTAAACACAGGCTTCAGCAGTGTTTGTACTGGCGCCACTAACCAGAACGATACACAAACACCCGAAGTTAACTTAGGGCCAGGCACAGGCGTTACAATGAAACTGTCCATATTCATGTAGCCTCGTCCTAGCTCTTTCTTTTAATCATATATATCAGATATAGTAGGTGGAGAAAACACAGGACGGTTAAAAATTTGATTTTTTACTTAGCTGTATTTATATAAAAGATACACACGTCACACAATGATAAATGTTTCTATAGCAACTGAAACTTCTAACGGCAGAGGCGTTGATGGTCTGACTTTACAAATCAGCAATTGGCTATTTTACTCAGAAGGCGGGGCATCCTGTGATTGATCGGCCATGTTAAGCATTGCATTTCCCCCCATTAACACTATATGATAAGTTGTGTCACTCAGACAAGTGGCGTTTTTTAACAAATATCATCTTAGATTTAGATCCTCCCCTAAATTTATCCTCTTACCATCATCAGCTTGACAGACAGCAGTAAAGGTCCAACCCAGAACAAACAGTAGAACAGCATTTATAGCATCCATGGTTGTGATTCTGCAATAATAATAAAATACAGAAATGTTGCATCAGAAATAAAACTTAGGTCTAATAAGCAAGTAGAGAGAGTACATAGAGACTTTAAGAGGACAATTGACTGAAAGCTCAGCAGAAATGTCAGCATTTTATAGAAAAGGTTTACCTGGATTAAGTTGATTCTGGATGCCTATCCAAGACTTTCCAGTACAGTAGCTGGTTACTGATTAGTAAATATTATGGCAAGTATTTAATGTTCAGAAAAAAAGACTTACCTGCAGTCTGTCTTCAACTGTCTCTGCTGCTCACTTTTATTTACTAATCTTTCACTTTCAACTGTGAGGGATTAAGCTGTTAACCAGGTAATTTCCCCTTTCATTGCTACCCAACCATGTTCCTCAAAACTCCAGTTATTCCCGGGAGTCCCCATGCACTCCCCTCCCATTTGTCCCAGAAAATTCCCATATTTCTTGACCCAGTCTTTATTATAAGGAGTATCTCATCATCATGCTATTCCAAAGTTGTCCAGATCTTGTATCAAACTCAGATTTCAAAACATTTGTGACTTCAACTTGTCAATCTGCAACCCAGTAAGACTGTTGACATCTGCACAGGCTGCACCTCAGATACACAGGAAGGTGGTTCCACACAACAATAGGAGTCCGGGAAGGCTGTTTTTTTTTCCAAACCAACACTTGTTCTACATATTTCTAGACAGAATAATGACTGACTGACTTACTAAACTATCCATTTTGCTTAGCTTTTTTTATTGCTGAACCTGCTTGTCCTGTATTCTACGGTGCATGTGTAAATGTTCCTTCAGCCTAAGGTTTATTCATTTATTAAGGTTTATTCATTTATACATGTTATAGATAGAACTATTTATATTAAAAACTAACACTCAAGCTCTGCCCATAATTAAAAAGTAAAGTAACGTAATGTAATGTTTTCATAAAACGTACCTAAGTAATGGAATTTGTTACTTTTTTTAGTGAGTAACGCAATATTGTAATGCATTACTTTTAACAGTCATAGGAAAACATAATGACTTACTAACAATCGTCTAAACACCTGTCGTGGAACGGGCATGTGTTAAGGTCGTCTGGCACAAATTATTTTGCAAGAGACTTTAAGCAACAGAGAACAAAGAGAGGTGGAGGAAGGGACAAGAAGGAAGGAAGCACGCACACAAGTATTATGAATACATGGAGAGGAAAATTACACCACTCACAAACTACAAAATCATACATTGTTAATACATTTCATACTAAAATGTAGCTGGACTATTACCAATGACTCAATTCTGGTCCCTGCACCTGCTCCTGTACAATACAATGACATCAAAGCAGTTCCCGCGAAAGTGAAAGATCTGCGTAAACAAAATGATTTTTATGAAAATGCAACTGTACAAGATCTCCACAGCTCATAATGAAAATAAAACAAGCAGCATGAAGACACCATGAGACTCATTTAGTACGCATACTGTAGATCAGGGGTGGATGATGAATTTATGAAACATGGCTACAAAGCAGAAACAGAAGCCACAGACTTCAGAGAAGGGAAATAAATGAAGCAAGATCTGAGAAAGGGAGTTCATTACAAAGTTATTGGATTAAACTGAAACAGTATGTTTAGAGCGGCTTCACAGCAGAATTGATCTCTGTTTGCATCATTAATCATTATTTGCCTGTTTATCACTGTGAAGCTGCTTTGAAGCAATCGGTGTAAGCACTATAGAAATTAAGATGACTTGAATTGATTCCAGCAAATGTCTGGCCATCATCACTTTGACTCAAATGGCACAGAAGTGATCGTGTAATGATTTACATGATGACTTTACTGCATAACAAGATAACATTTATTTAAATGTATCTTATTATTCATTTAAACATATATTCAGACCTATATTCAGTAAATATAGTGTAAAGATTTTTAAATGTAAAAAAGAGGAGAATTTACTGATTATGAATGTCAGCACTGAAAAAAATAAGATTGTCACGAGGAGATATTTTATTTAGATTCATATTACATTACCTATCAGCCACCCTGCAGATATTAATTACTGTAGTAAATACATAATATGCTTTTAAATCATATGAACTTAAGTTGTCATAATTTGTGTTGTGAAATCAGTTTGTGGTTCATCTGCTATGTTTATGTCTGTTGATAAAACACACTCGATGGTGGCCTCAACGGACTGCTGTTGACAGAATAAGTGATCACATGTAAGTGGGCAGAAGTCTTTATTCATAAAAATGAAAAATAAAACTTTCACATTGTTAGAACATTTTATGTGGAAAATATTAAGAGTTAATTTCCAAACTGACATTCATTATAAACATTCATTAAAAGTCTGATAAACAATAACAAAACCAATCACAGTTTGAGTTTGCTGTGATTCCTTCACAGAATTCACATTAAAGTCACATATACAAATATATACACCTGATCAAACCGACCAATAATGTTATTATTTCACAGAAATCGATATAAAACAGAAACCGTTATACATTCAGTGGTTTGAGATATAACAGATAGTGGAGTAGTTTAGTGGAGGTTAAAGCTTGTGTTTCCTGAGCTTAGCATGAGATCTTGTGCTGCTGAGTCTTCTGGAGGAGTGGTGTTCTCTTCATCAGGTCTGATGCACATCCCCTTCTGGAATCCACAAGGTTTGGTGAAGTTTGGTTTGGTTTTGCAAATGATTGTCGTGATGATGACGATGATGATGATGAGAGCGATGCTTAAACAGCTCACAGCTGCAGCGATGGCAGCATACTTGGATGAAGTATCCTTAGATCCAAGATCCTTTAATCCAGAAACACCTGCTTCTTTTGGCGCCTCATCTAGAAAAATGGACATTTAAACTGTTTACATAAACACTAATTCAGCACAGAAGACTGCAAGTGGTCAGATTCTTCACCCAGATTTTAACAAAACACCTCTGCTGCCGAGAATCTGATCAAACTGACACACGCAGGCAAATCTATACACATTTCTAAAATAACACTGATTGAAACATCTTGAGATAGGCCTATGTTTGGAAACTATAATAATGCACCAAGAAAGACCTTACATATGCAAATACATTCCAAACATATATTATATACAAGTATTATATATCATACCTGTTATGTTCACAGTGAATTCTGTTGTTTTCTCTCTACACAGTGTTTGTATGAAGAATCTGAATTGTCCTGTTATTGCTGTAGCTGGAGTGTAGCTGCATGTGAAGCTGTTTCTCTGATCACAGGTGTCATTAGGAAGCTCTTTTCTACAGATTACTGAGTCATTAAATCTCTCAGGGTATAGAAACTTATACACTTTAATGCAGCAGTCAGTCTCCAGCAGAGAGACGCTGCAGGTGAGATTTACTTTCCCCACAGATCCAGTCACATCACCACAGCTTACACTGACATCTGAAAAATAACAATGTTTATTATATAATATATAGCAAATAAAAAAAAATAAGAATGGCATTTTATTGACATCTCTAAAGAAACTAAAGTTTCATTAAATATACAAATCTCTATCATTAGAGAACCTATTTATAAAAAGATCACTGCATAATGTATGTACAGTTTAGGATTTAAAAATCCTCACACACACTTTAGGTGAATTTTATTCTCTTACCATCATCAGCTTGACAGACTGCAGAAAAGGTCTGAACTAGTGTGAGCAGTAGAGCAGCCTGTACAGAATTCATGGTTGTGATTCTGCAACAGGAAAAAAATAATGAATCAAAATGAATCTTAGAACTAATAGAGACAGCGATTACATAGACTTTACTGATGACAGTTTACTGATTACTCCAATGTCAGCACTTATCAGAAAACAATGTTCAATCATTTTCAGTCAGTGTACTTTGATTAAATCAGTTCTAAATAAAAAATAAAAAATAAAATTGCATGCGTTAGACAACTTTTATAAATGTAAATTACATAGTACATTATATCGAATACATAGAGCTAATATAATAACTGCACATAAACTATTTTAAGTCTGAGAATATGCTTTACATATTCAGTATATCACACATGAATGATTAGAAGGGTTTCACCCAACGAAAAAAAAAAGATCCAGCTAATCAATTAATTGGACGAAGCTGAAGGAACACGAGTAAAGCACTGAGAGCACACAGTGAAACATATCCGTGTCTGCT
>JAUMHQ010000069.1:17969044-17981381 GCA_032361165.1 Enteromius paludinosus
ATGCAATATTAATAAATAAAGCTGAAATATTATATAAATATCGGATGCATAACTTAAAAGTAATTTCTTAATTTAAATCCCAAAGAATAAATTATATGAAAATTATAAATACCAATACCAAAAAGGACAAAAATAATAAGTATAATAATAAGTAATAATAAGTAAACTAAAAAAAATTATGAAAGAAACAGAAAATGTAAAAATAAAAGTAAATGTTATGTGTGTGTGTGGGTGTGTCATTCATTTGCATAATTGTAATTTGATTCATTTGCATATTCATATTTTTTGCTGGAACTGTATGGTGACACTTTACAACAAGGTTTTACTTCGGTAACATTAGGTAACTACATTATTAAAAATCAACATTAAATAATACTTCTAAAATATTAATCATAACATTTACGAGTGTATTTAAGGTCAAAAGTTGTTTCAAAAAATGCTGTAAAAACATATTGCTTATTGTTATTTAATGCATTAACTATTGCTAACAAAAGAAACTTTACTGTAAAGTGTTGCTGTATATAAACTAACAACACTGACGAGAATAACCGACACTAAAATAACACTCGAGGAGGATTTACTCACTTTTTACTCAAATGACGTGCAACGTCGCACTTCCTGAAGCCGTCGAGGTTGAAGAGGCGCTTCGCCAGACGTTTGGCAGCGTCTAGATCAGCTCGGTTTCCGTTACTGAGAGTGTCATTACTGCCCAAACCCAAGCGCTCGCTCAACTCCTGATCCAGGTCGGGGTCCGCAGCAAAGCGAGGAGACTTCTCTCTGAACAAACACACAAATAACATCATTCTGCTGTGCTGAAGTCAGACCCGGTGAACAAGCATTCTGTATAAAAGACTTGAAGTTTCCAACACAATCAAATCCTGAACTAAATGAAAATAATGTGTGCGTTTTGTTTTTTAATGGTAACTTTAAGTACCATGCAAATACTGTGTATACAGTACATAGGCATGTTAATCATTCATACCTTAACACTTTAAAAGATGAAAACAGAAAGAGACTAGGAAGCACCATTTCATGCAGGATTTCCCAGAAGCAGCATGAATACCAAGTTTACTAACATCTATGGTGGGTTCTGACACACCTTCATATCATAATTTTCCACATTTTTTTTATTGAATAATTACAAAGCCATTAAAAACTGAAGTATGGGAATCATGTAGTCAACTAAATCACAGAAATATTACATTTGTGTAAGTGAACACACATGAGATGATAGTAGGGTCAGCCTAACTGTAGTATCTGTGGGCATAAATCACGGTTAACAAGTTAAATAATAACTACAAACAGCTTTACAGTCAGAAATAATTTCCATTTTCTAATTGTGTTAAATTGTGAGTGCGCCCTATTGATCTGATTTCCTCTGGTTTCTATAAATGTACGAGGGACAGCAGTCCTTATCATCAGTGACTCACAGTAAATCCACACCAAAACAAACCATGAGCACAAATGTGTGAAACTCAAACAAAGACGTCTGGAAGCTCAGACACGCTTCTTAAAGAGACAAACACATATCTGGGTCATTTGCGTTAACAAACTTAAACTAAAGTTTTTATATCTTTTTATTATCATTAATTGAAACGATTATGACATCAAATTAACATTAACATAAAAAACCCTACCTACGTGTAAAACTGCTTTTTTTAACCTGAAACTTCGTTTAAACTATACACACACAAATTTGAGAAAAAAAAATTTTGTTTGCCTATTGTAGGTGTTCTGGGTTGTTTCTAGGTGTGTAATACCAAACAACAAATATGCTCATCCTTTTGGCTTAATACTGCTATGTTACAGTCATTAGGACAATGGCAGACTAATACAACGGTACACTACTGATCCGCATCCCGTCCTATCAGTTTCTACCTGTACAGTGTGTGGCAGCGGGTCAGGCTCCTCTCCTTCAGCGCAGAACAATGCCAGCAAAAAACACAGAGTGGGCTTTTTTCCTCAGACCATCTCTGCCAAAACATCTCTGTGATGTGCCTCTCTGAACCGGAGCCATGTCTGAATTAAAGAGTCCACCTGAGCCGTGTGTCCAGCGAGCATCTCCTCAGGTGTCTGACGGCATCTCTGTGAGGCCAGTCTCTTTGTAACTCAATTAATCTCTTTTTAGTCATTAAACAGCTCAATCCACCCTGGAACGGTTTAGCTCACAAACCTGCCAGATATTTCCTTCCCAATCAGTTTCCTGCTGCTTTCTCTCTCTTTGTGAACGTTGTTGACGCTCTAATGACCTTCTCAGTTCAGTGTGGCATGTAACATCTCTCAGTCTCTCCCGCTATAGCGACTCCTCGGTTCACACGCACGTCTCCCATGATTCTCTTTTTAGTAGCGATAAAGTAATAAATGAGTCATTTAATCATGTACACCGTTAACGAATACATAAATGTTTCTTAAGTAGCAAATCAGCATATTAGAATGATTTCTGAAGGATCATGTGACACTGAAGAATGAAAAAAATTCAGCTACATTTTAAAAGATATTTAAATAAAGACGTTATTTTAAATTGTACAGATAATTCAGTTTTTGTACTGTATTTTTCTTAAAAATATAAGGCAGCACTGATGAACATGGGAGACTTTTGTACGGTAGTGTGTATTCACATACAATCCACTTGATGATTAACCGTATACTATTTCCTCTGCACTCAGAACGAAAGAGAGAAAGGGAGAGAAGTTGAGGATGGGTTTTTCTGTGCCACTGAGCTTAATGTTTCTCGAAGCACAATGCTGCTACTGTTCCTGCCATGCCAAACAAATAACACACACACTTTTAACCGGCATAACAAATGAGCCCTCATTATTAGAAAACTTGGATTTGATAGGTTGGCTGACCAGTGCAAATCCATTGTGTTGTGTTTATTTTATTGGTTAAACCATTGCACCTCATGCATATACAAGATTTTCCATACAATATCTTCTAAATAAAAGTGTGTGGTTTGATCAATACGGGAAATTACAACAGTGATATTTTTAATTCTAATGAAATGCTTGATTCTAAATGACACCTAAACAAATGCCACTTGTGAATAAATGTCTCCACCTAGTGGTTCTCTTCAGCTACTACAGGATGGTAGTGTTATATTGCAGTGCAGTGCTGTACTGTGCCTCCAAATACATTTTACAACAGGTGCTAACCTTATATATATATATATTAGTGCTGTCAAACGATTAATCGCATCCAAAAAGTTTTTCTTTACATTATATATTTGTATGTACAGTGTATATTTATTAAGTATATATGAATTCTAACACATGCATGTATATATTTAATATTTATATATTAAATATATTTAGATATAATATCAAACATAAGAAAATAAATATATAAATGCATTTACATGTAAATACCTTCATGTATATATACACACGTGTGTGTTTTAATATAAACATAAATATAAATAAGGATTTATGGAGCAAAATTGCTCGGATTATGAAAATATTTAATTTCTCTAAATATTCCCAGCCTCCTGGCTTTCTCTGTCTCAAGGTGATCCATGCGGCACAAACTTCTGTTCTCTGCCAGCAATGTGCTTTGCCTTTCAACTGTCCTCCACACACACACACACACACACACACACACTCCTGTCTGAACTCAGCCTGCAGTCAAGTCACAGGCACAGCAGATGGAAAAGGTTAAACCAGAAGACTAATAGGTCATTCAGAATCATTGCGCAGTAAATTAGCTACACTTGGATAAATAAAGAAAATATAGCTTATAATCTACCTTAAGCAATTCATCCCTAGCCTGTCAAACCAAGATGAAAATGGAATATGCATATATTATATAATAAAAAACTAAATAAATAAAAATACATAAAACATTAGAAAGTATTTTACATTGATTACCAAGTTACCCTAAACCCTTGTTAGGGGTAATATATCAGATACCCTCACAAAACGTTCTGATGATGATTTTTTTTGGCAGTTTTATTAAAATTGACCAATACTCAAGTCATAGCAAACAAAAATGCAGTATATTTTACTTCAACAGTTGCTTTAATAATCCCTCTGCTGGAAAAACCGAGCCATTGCAAGGAATATATTAGTAGGCCAGGTGCACTCAGGGCTTGTCCAAACTTGCAGTCTTGACCACTTGTCTACTTGCATGACATATTTCCTTTGAACGGTTAAGTGGACACAAAGACTACAACTTTTCACTACACAACACTTACTAATCATTAATATTCAACTTAACCTGAGAAAGTTTCATGAATTCTTTGCAAAATGTCTCACAATGTATTTCCAGAACATGAATACTGTTGTGGAGTGTTAATGGAACACGTGTGGATTTAGTGTGCACTGTACTATTTTTAAGTATTGTGAAAGCCTTTCGCACTTACTTTCTTTTGCATGCACAGACTATTACGTGGTCAAGATTGCAAGTGTGAGTATTTAGACAAGCCCTTAGAATGGCATGCTTCAATACAATGCCGATGACCTTCTACAACCACAGCAAACTACTACGTTTTTCAACCCCAAAATATAATTGCTTTCTTTAATTATGAAAATGACACAAACCTGGGCAGTGAAAGTGGTGGGTTGCTCTGCCAGCTCTGTCCGTTGCGATCATCGGACCCGCTGCTGAGACGCTCGCTGGATGGTGCCCGTGTAGCATCAGTATCCCCCGTTATTGTCAACGCCGACTCTGACAGGCTGGGCATCTCTACGTGTGCCAGTGGTGCGAAACTGAGCTCCACGATTTGCCGGGCGCTCTGGTAGATCTGACCCTGCACCTGTGGAGTCAGTGTAGGGAGGTCAAAGGTCAAGACAGTTTGAGTGCTAGAGGTCAGAGGGTCGAGACTGTCCAGGCTGCTGTAGGAAGTGCCCTTGGCACGATATGACTCCATGATGTTCTCAAAATGCCGGCTGAATGTGTCCAAACTGTCTCCAGATCTCCTGCGAGGACCACGGACCAGGATAGGAGATTTTAGAGCTGGGTAGTTGCTACTGAAACGATCTTGAGGCCTAGAAAAAGATAGATTTGTTATTTCTGATATTCATTCATATATTGTGTGTAAGGCAGCTCTATGTAAATGAGAAAATCCTGCAACGTTTAACTCTGAAAGTGCACAGTGGAAAAAGTGACTGTCTCTCAAAAGAAAGAGTCGACTCTTAATCATCAAAACAAGTGTTTTTTAAAACGAATCCCAAGCTGTTTAATGGGATTTGTTTGGCATATTGGTCACTCACTTGTTTGGTCTTTTTGCAATGGTCTGAATAAAAATGCTAATTAAATTTTTGGCCCTTAGTGGCGCTTTTGGAGCAGTAAAATAGCAGTTTACCCAGTTGCGCAGGAAACAAAGCAGCACTGCCTTTCCAAATGCTGCTTTTTCAGACATTACAGACATGAGGAAATAAAGATAACCAATCACTGCACAATAATCCCATCAAAAATATAGGGTTTGGAAAAAGTAATAATTGAGTGAATAATTTGGTAGCTGAGCAAGTAAGGGCAAAATATATGCATATCATAAGACAATGAAAGTGATTTTTGACCTTGCTCCCAATACGTAATGATGAACGAACAATTTAACGAACAAACATGTGCTTGTCACAACCCACCTCTTTAACATCACGCTGTAAAACTCCTCTTCCTCATCTCGCTGATCAGCCAATAGCCTCCTCACATCACCCTGCATCCTGACAGTGACCCAGCTCGCAACATCCTCTTCCTCCTCCTCCTCCTCCCCATCCTCCTGTCCATCTGTTCTTTCATTCGACATCTCTCCTAGCGGGCTGCTCCCAGCACAGGAAGTTCCCATGACACTTCGGTTACTTCCAAAAGCTGAATCAGCGTCCTCTTGCTCTGCTAACAGAACCTCATCTATGTCTGTCTCCCGGTAACATCTTAAAGGAACGGCATCCAGATCGGTCTCTGAGTATTTCAAAGTTCGCCGAATTATCCCAGTTTTGGGGGAGGTACCTGGGGCAGCAGGGGGAGGAGTCACTAGCTCCACAACCACGTGTTGGACATCATGATTAGCTCTGAGAGCAAGCTCCTCCAATGGCAGATATGAGGGTGGCATTGGGGTGGAGTGGCCACTAGGTGGAGCTGTGGAGGATTCTGGAACATCTAGGTTGATAAACAACTTTTATTCAGCTATGAAGTTCAACAGTTTGGTTCAGTGAATACTGACAACGTTTTGTTGATGACTATATTGTAGTTTGGTAATATTGTAGTGTTGTTCCACTTTCATATGAAATCACTCAAATACTTTCATATATTTGAAACCATCTAAACCACCTTAGAACAATCCTAGTAAACAGCACTTAATTGCCAATAACGGGATCTAAGTGATCATTAAAACTAATATTACACAGGTCAACAGGCTACTCACTCTTTTCTCTTTCGCTGGCAGTGTTTTCTGCTGGAGTGCCAAACAGAAACTCCCACTTGGCACGAGCAATTTTCTGACAGTGCAGCGATGGACCTGGCACTGAAGAACCACCATCAGACTGCAAGACCCACACAATGTAAACACATTAGCTCATAATAAATAGTGAACCCAATGTACTTGCAAACAAAGGGCCTCATTCATCAGAAGAAACTTGTTTAAACTGTTCTTAAAAGCACTGTCATGAACATAGTTAGAATTTGTATATTAATGCAAGAATGCTTTTATGAACAGGGGCTCACCTGTATTCCTGATGATGGGTGATCTGATTGGTTGCTATTTTGGCTGGACTCAGGTGAGATGCAATCTCTGTCTCCAAGGCTTCCTGTTACTCCACTAGAGCTTGGGGATGACCCAACCAAACCCTGGTGATCTCCAAACCCTTGTTCGTCTTCTCTCTCCCCCTCTTCTAATACCACTGGCCCTAGAAGCAGAGCCTGTCGTCTTCTCCATTCTGCCTGTCTCTGTTGCTGTGTTATCCTGGTCATCTCCTCTACACTTTCCCCAGGGCTGTGGTTTGCTCCACATACCAAATTGCTCACATTATCCTCTCCTCGTTCTATGACCTTAAGCCTATCGCTTTTTCTGTACACTGGACTGCTGCTTTTGAGTTTTTCTGGCAAACTGAACTTCCCTTCCTCTTTCTTCGCCTGCTCTTTCCACTGCTGTCTAGATGTCCAACTGACCGGAGAATCGTCCACACTCTGACCGATAAACAACCGCCTGGAGATCTCCACACTTTCTGCAATGACATGATCATCCCAGTCCTCATCGTCCAGGAACCAGGGTTCCCCAGATGTCCACTCCTCTCCAGTGTACTGTGGAGGCTTGTGACGATGTAAAGTGGGGCTGTCAGAGACTGGATGGTCAGATCTAAGCTGACGAGGATCTCGGAGTGGAGAACAGATGTCTGCCTTGGAAAGACTTGGCCGAAGAAGACGAGATGGGAGAGCTGGAGAATCAGGGTCTCCTCCCACTGGGACAGAGCAGAATGAGTGATTGGCTAGGTCATCTCTTAAATCCAAGCTCTTAGTAGTTAGTGCTTCATGCAGGTGCGAAGGAACCCCATTTGCCGTAGAATGATCTTCTTGCACAGGTATGTTCATCTTGACAGCTGAATGCTGCATTGGACCCTGCTGTAAGGATTGGATTTCTCTAGAAGTATACCCATTGTTTGTGCTGCTTAGATTAGATGAACCCCCGTAAACAATGGGAGGAGGGGAACTTCGCACCTCATTGAAAATTGTTGACACCTTGGTGGCCTCTTCTGCAATCTTGCGGGCTATCTCAGGACTGTTCAGAGCAGAGGAGTTATTGCTTCCACTCAGCTGGTTCAAACCACGAGTGGGTGTGTTTGTGAGGCTGGCCCTTTGCTCTGATAGAGTCCTGTCTTCACCCCGGCTTCCCCAACTTTGACCAACCGGGGCAGAGCAGTCTTGCCTTGAACTGAGGATCTGCTTGGGGCATCCTTGGGACCTGGAGGTGGATTTCTGCTGGTTGTTGTGGGATGAGAAAGCATCCGACGCTGGGTTTTTTGGGACACCACATGCAGCTGCTACTCTGCCTGGGTCAGGATCATGGCGGTAGGCACTGCAGTTTGGCACTGGTGGGTCTGCCCAAGACTGACATCGTTCTCTATGGCGTCGATGAAACTCCGGACTCCAGTCTGAGCAATGAGAAAACTTACACCTCAATTGGGGAGACCCAAATTCCTTAAGGGCTCGCTGTGTTGCAGCTTGACCGATAGGATCCAAAGTAGAACCCATGTGCTGGTGAAATGGACTATTACTGCATGTAGATTCCGCAGGCTGCGACCACACTTGGTCACCACACCTCTTATGTGGACAACTCACTACCTCCTTTATTCCACCGGGACTATTACATGGACTTTCTACAGTTTTGACATGGGCCTTCTCAATGTAGCTGAAAGTGACCACGGACCTCTGTCCTTGCACTGGTTTAGAGTTCTTGTGATGGCTGCATGCTCGACAAGGTGTCTCAGGACCAGATGTCCGTCCAGAGTGTGATGAGTGGGGATGCTTTGATTGTTTGCTGTCAATGATGTCATTGAGGCCAGGGGACACTTCTTGGAATGGTTCCTGCTGGGGAATGCTGTGTCTTTGAGGGGAATCCAGAGAATTGTGTGAAGGCTGCAGTCTGAAACTAACATTTGGTTTGAATGTGCAGCTGGGAGGTGCGGGAAACCCAGATGCCACCTGTGCTAATTTGGTCAAAGCTTCCATGGGACTGTCTTGCTCCACCGTCGTCTCACAGGAACTACCTTTCCCATCATTCTCTGGTGGTGACCTTACCTCCACATACAAATGAAGGACTTTCCCAGTTTGAGACATGGCGTCATAACAGTACAACACAAAGAAACACAGAAGAAGAGATGAACAGGGAGAAACAGGGCTCCTGCTCTGGTCGGTTTGTGAATTCCTGTGACTTGTCTGAGAGTTTATTTTTAGTTCATGTAGATGCCGTTCTTCAGATACCCTCAGCTGCCAGACCAGTTACTACAGACAGAGATGGCATGGACCATTGTACCTAACACATGGAGAAAAACAGACAATTAATAATGTGCAGTTGTTCAAGTGCTGCACATGCATTTTGTGAAGCTTTTCCTTGCCGCAGGCAGCATTGGCATGTTTAAAGCTTTACACCTGATGTCATTAATGGATGTAAAACTGCTTTATGCAAACAAAAATGATTAAAATATTTGGTGTTACAGGTATATCATATGTCATTTAAACATTAACTGCTAAACAGGGCCTGTAAGGATAACAAACAGTGCTCAAAGATCCACAACTTGTGAAACAAAGCAACATGGCAGAGAAGTAGGGTACATTTCTCGGTCATGACATATCAGTAGAAATTCAATTACAGAGATGCAGCAACTTGATTATATCAGCAGCGGTCATCTGTCTCTTTTATTTCCACTGATGACATATTCATGCTATTGTTCACCCATCCATTTAACCAATGTGCTTTAATTCTAAACGGCAGAGACTAAATACACCAATGAAAAGAGACTTCCAGACTACAATTCATCGTCGAACTCTTTGGAAATTGACTGAAGGTATTTTACCTTTATTTATTTTTAACAACTCCATTCTGTTTGAAAGATGCTAAATTGACCATCTGCACGAGGGGATGGGCTTATTTAGTAGCGGAGAAATTAATCCCTAAAATCCTACATGGTTACACACACACATACAGATTTATGTCACGCGCTAAACATCAGTGACTCACACAGTAAACTCCCATCTAGGCCTACAAATGTTAGCAGAGTGTATATTGAAGGGAATACAGATTTACCTTCCCCATAAACTATGTAAGGGAAATTTCTAATAATTGAATAAATCAACATGAATTGGGCATACAGTAAAGCAGAATGATTGACTTATAAGAATCAAGTGCTCCATACATTTCCACACATGCACCAATACAAATAAGCTATGTGTATTATTTCACTTTGAAATATGATGCTGTTTTAGAAAAGTGCTTCCTGTAGCCTCTGAGACGCCTGGCGATTGACTGAAGGATCTCTCACATGTGTTGCACACACACACACACACACACACACTCTACATGCTCTTCTGAAAGTGCAGGTAAATGTCATTGACTTTGCTGCTGCAGCACAAGTGAAGGATAAATGAAAGAGACTCTCATGTCAACAATCAATCAGTGAGACCCTCTAAAACAGTGCAACACAACGTTTTACTTTTCAAAATGAAAACCTCCACTGACACCGTTTTACTCCCAAAGAGGCTCTTTAGGGAAGCTGGAATGGAAGACCACACAACCGAAAGTAATGTACTTCTGCTGGCTCGCATTAAAAGTACATGTTTGGTATCTAGACCAGGTCAAGGTTTTGCTTGTTAGCATGCCCCAGTTAGCCCGTGCTGGTATATGCCGTAAAAACACCATCTGAAACGAAAAATATCCTTCTCCATTGATAGCCATTAAAAATATTATAACATTTATGCATTTAAGATATACTTACGATACACATGATCCAGCAGAACTTTTGAAGATTTACAATGCCCTGGCATGAACTGTGCACATTCAAAAGTGCTCAAAAGTATGAAACCACTGAACATAAACTACATTTACAAAAACATCTACTTTTCACCTCACAATTCTGATACGGTGTTCCTGCATGCATTTGATTTTAGCAAACAGAATTGCTCACTTTAATATAAGAAAAACATACCGATATAAAAATGTCAACGTTTAAGAAACAGTGTAACTAACAATTAAAAAATTTAAACCCAAAGGCCCGGATTCACAAACGGGGCTTAGCTTAAGCCAGGACTAGGCATTAGTTAAATTAAGATATTTAAGCAACTTTTACAAAAATGCTTTATAAGAAAATATTACAGGTGTGCATCTTAACACAGAACAATGACACTGACATGTTTTAAGATATGTCAGAGCAAGATATTTTCATCTGAGGCTGCTCAAACATGCAATTTAGTCTGGGACTAGCTTAAGCCTTGTCTGTGAAACTGGGGGATAGTCTTTTTGGAGCTAATATGAAATAAGGAGTAAATAATGTATCTTTTTTGGGGGTTTACAATTGCTTTAATTGTTTAAGCCAGGGCTGTCCAAACTCGGTCCTGAGGGCTGTTCCATAAAACAAGATTAGAGTATAAGCCAGGCTTATTTCAGTTAGTCTGACTTACAGTATTGCCAGTGAATTTGTATTAAAATAAGTCAGACTATCTGCCATAAGCCTGGCTAATTTGGTAAACTTCTTTTATGGAACAGGCCCCTGGTGTCCTGCAGAGTTTAGCTCCAACTTGCCTCAACACACCTGCATGGAAGTTTCTAACATACCTAGTAAGAGCTTGATTACTGTAGCTGCTTCAGGTGGTGTTTCATTAGGGTTGGAGCTAAACTCTGCAGGACTCCGGCCCTCCAGCACAGAGTTTGGACAGCCCTGGTTTAAGCAATTTTGCACATTCTCTTACTTATAATTTAATATTAAATAGTTGCCCTGATTAATTTTCATGGTATAAATGAGCCCACTGCAGCCATTTGTGTGCCTCTGTATCAGAACTCACGTGTACAGACACACACACACAGCCTCTGTCAATTCTTGCAGTACAACTCTGTTCTGCTCCCAATATCTTCCCTCTCTCCCTCACTCATTTCCTCCCTGGACTTTCTCTCTCCAAAAATACTCCCTCATCCGTCTGCACTGCAGGAGAATTAAAGGCCATCACAGCTAATTCACTGAACACCATCTGCGTCGTCGAGGCCATTTAAACAGACACCTTCACACCTTTATCACCAGCTCGCTTACTCTGTCCATTATAACCTTCCTCATTAAAGGTCTCGCTAAATATCACAGTGGGCTGCATTTTTTTTGTAGTCCAAAATTCCCTGAGCAGTTTACTTGAAAGATATGAAAGGAAACTGCATGTTGAGAGGTTTCGTGAGATTCATTTCATGAGTCTTAATTGCACCTGAGGGTGAGTTTCAGTTCACTATAAGAACAGAACCACTTGTAGCACAAACACTTTATATAACAGTCACAGAGGAAATGAGACACTTCAAGAGCTGCAATGGCCCCTCGCGGGTAACAGCGGCCCCTGGGTGACTATTCTGCATGTTTACAGAATCACACGCTTATTAAACAGCGTCACAGAAACCGTCTCTAATGTCAACAGTCACTGAGCCAGATCTGTGCTTATATTAGCTGCAGCATGACTATCTGACCGCAGTCCTGAGATTCTGCTTCAGAGGACGGTCAGCTGATTACTGAAGACACAATGATAAGTCTTAAAGAATCAAAACTGGACTTTTGTGGCTTGTATATTACACTGAAAAAAGAGGATTTTTCGAGGTTGTAAATAAAAGAAAGAAAATATGAATTCAGTCTTTCCACTAACTAACCAACTAAACAATATATAAATA
>JAUMHQ010000069.1:18005266-18025061 GCA_032361165.1 Enteromius paludinosus
GGCAGAAACGTATACAAAAGCAATGGTCAATACCGTGAATCAGTCCAGGGGAAGAGACAACGAGAATAGCCAGGAGACAGGCAGAAAATCGGCAACAGGTAATCCAAAACACAATGAACACTGGAACACAAAGGAATAAAGCTCGGGTTGACTGTAAACATTGGAACATACATCGACAACGATCCGTGCCAAGACAGACAAACAGACTGGTTTATAAACAGGTGGAACTGATTGAATGATTGAACCAAACTAGCAACAGCTGTAAGGAGAGGTGCATTCTGGGGAATGGAGTCCAGGAATGAAAACAGACACAAAACACATAGAGTAAATAGAAAGCTGGAGTGCCAAACACAGTCTTTAGCTGGCAGCTCCAGCTGGACCGTGACATATCTTAACAGTTTCATGATTATCCATAAACTGATGTTCAAATACAAGTCTTAATCGAATATCATCAGGTATTTGAGGAATTGAATTTATTGAATTATTCATTGCATATTAGGATCATTTAAATATCAGCTTATTAAGATATATCACTGGAGATGAGTGAATGACTGACATTTATATAATGATATGCAAAGATAATGCAAAGTATCTGCTATACTGTAATAAAGAGCTAGTTGAACTACATCACAAGCATCAGAATTTCATCATATAAATGTCAGTACCTGCACCAAATTGCATTTAAAAATAGGCACATATTCCATATTCTCATTAAATTATATTAAACAAGCTGATTTTTTTCTATTTTGCCTAAACTGTTCTTTTCTTATGTCAAGCTTCACAAGGTTAATAAAGTCTTAGAATTTGCTCAGATTGGCCAAAGTCAGCATCTAAAGTCAGGCATCTCAATATATGAACTCAACATGGAAATCTAATTCATCCACATTGGTTTTTGTAAAATAATGAGAGCGATTGTTTAATAAAATTAAATAAATGATTTCAGGGAGTATCTTACCTCACCATCCTCTCTCTCTCTCTCTCTCTCTCTCTGTCATGTCCAGGTCATGTGGTCATTTGTCTTCTGTCAGTTCAAATCTCTCTGTGATTTTCCATCTGCATACAGCATGAGAGTCTGAAATGAGAAAGAACCCATCTGGATGATAGATGGATGAATGAATGAATGAATGAATGAATGAATGAATGAATGAATGAATATATAGATGGGTAATTGGGATAGATTGATTGACTGATGGATGGATGGATAGATGGATCTGTAGACGAATGGATATATACAGTAGGCTACATGGATAATGGATGGATGGAGTGAAGGATTTAATCTAGTTTGAGAGTCTTTTGATATATAATTCTTTAAAGAATCAGTTCATAAGAGTCATTTGTTTGTGAACTGTTGTAGGTTTCCGATTCGCTAAAAAGCATCAGATCAGCGTAAACATGAAATGACAACATCCAAGTCAAAAAGTACATACTGCACTTGCTTTTCTAGCTTTAGAAGTGTTTAGCTACTTTCATCATTTGTTTTACAGCTTTTTTTTCCCCATGAAAACCCACACAGATTCTCCTGTGTTTAATCCGAGCCAGAATCCCAGCTTTGCTTCTGGTTGTGGTAAACGTTTCCAATCTCCCGTCACACTGATCAATGTCACAGGTGCTTGTTCCATTTTCATATTTCTAATTAACTGCCTCTAAGCGTCTCCAGCTCATATGATGTGTTTTTATCTGCAGACAGCACTCGCTCCGTCCGGGGGGAGGAGCGGACCCCGCTCAGATTCAGCTTTTGGCCACCAGAGAAGCAGAACTAATGACAACATTAGTCGGCCTTTGTGTACGAGGCCACCGGATATGGATTAACCAAGCAAGAAATAATCTAGGATTCTACAGTAGGCACGAATGAGCACACAGGCTTTTTAAATGTTTAGTTTTCACCCCAAAATGTGTTTTCTTTTCTGTCTTTGGACGCGATCCTGCGCTTTGTGGCTCTGAAGATGAAGAGGAACTCAAGCAAGTGTCCTTCTCATTAAATCAGTGGTTTGTTTAATCTCCAGCACTCACCGCGGCCCGCTTTGCCTCGTGTGACCTTCTCCCTCGCTCTCTCTTTCTCTGTGTCTCTTTGTCTTTCTGGTATAAAGAGGTTTTGAGCGAGTGTTTGACGCTGGGACACAAATGCTGTCTAATTAAAGTGACGTTCGTTTGTCTGTCTGAAGTGTGTGATGATGTGTTGAGTGCAGGTCTATTTAAGCAGAGATTCACGCAGGTCTGGGGCCAGTTTACACACTTTAACAGGCTTTAAAACACACAAAAGAAACTTTCCTAAAACTCCTTAGAATGAGTCTCACAAAAACATGCAGGTTATAATTCACCCAGAAAAAAATCTCTAAAAATAATATTTTGCTCAAAGAAACTAAAGCCTATTTTAGGAGATTTTCTTTTTTTTAGGAATTTGTGCATTATTATTTTCATAATGTTACACTTTATTTTAAGGTTTCTTTGTTACTGTATAATATATAGTACACTGTATATATGCTATATAATGCTGCTGTTGTTATTGTAATACTTTTTTTTTTCCTTTAATTTCTTTCTGTTATTGATTTTTTTTCTTTCTTTTTGACTTAAAGAATATTAAATATATCAAATAAAATATATACAATAATGCATGTATATTTTAACAATATATCATGTCATAATATACAATAATAATAGTTTAATTTATTATATATAATAATAATTCTGAATGTAAAAATATAATTGTCATTTCAAAAAATGCAAATATAGCATATTTGACAGGTTTGTCAGATTCAGTGGTGTGTATTCAAGCTTTCAGCAAAATCAACAGAATCTAAACAGAAAAGAGAAAATACATAGTTTCATTTGCAAAATTATGTCTGCTGTCCTTTTCATTTCTCAGTGCAAACTTTCAGAATGCAAGATGCATTTCAGTCCTTTTTGTTCTTGGTATGTTAGTTTAATCGAAATCAATATCTTGTTTTGCAAAAACACATCTGACCTAAATCCTACAAGACTTCATAATGTAATTAAATATTAATGCAATCAGGGTAACTTGACTAAAAAAAAAAAAGTCAGGGTATTGACTATGCATATATGACTGAAATTATTTCTGTTGAACTAATTAATCTTTCTGATTAAGTTATTTTCTCTAAAGCAGGCAAGCAGGCTCCTAATCATTAAATCTGCCAAAAAATGTATTTTCAGTCATGAAATAAATAAACTCTTTTTTTAATTCTTCAGTTCTTAAACTATTACAAAGTTTCATTTTCTCCAGTGAAGTAGATTAGTGTTGTTCACATAGCAGCTCTCTCTCTCTCTCTCTCTCTGTCTTTCAGGGCTTCTGGGTAAAGGGCACTTGAGAGCAGTTCAGTAGCACAAAACATTTTGACATTTAGAAGTGTGTGAACAAGAGCCCTCAGGCATCAGACACGTTTAAAACAGAGTGTTTTGGTTGTGGCAATCAATGAGAGCGGTCGGAGCACATGTGATTCCAGCACAGCCTCCGAAAAATCACATTCCCTGCATTTAAGGGACATGAAGTGTGATTGATAAATAAATCAGTCAATGAGAAGTATATATAAGAATGCAAACACCCACAGGAAACAGAACGGCTGAGATCCCTTTAGTATCTCTGTCTAATATTGTTTGACCTGCACAGTAATTGGTCAAATATTGATTTGCTTCAGTTTCCAATATCTCAGTTTTTTCTACTAACAGATGATTTTGTGTGTGCGTGTGCGTGTGATCACAAGTTCACAGAGCACCGGAACTGCATAGAAGTCAACTATATACTTTATATTGCATTTTAATTTTAATGCATCATGCTAATATTTCAAAGTTTTCTCAATATGTTCAGTGCTATTCAAGGTTATTATAAAATAATATGACTACCCATCTGGTCAAACAGTATTTAAATGCATGCTAAATATATGTTTTATTTAAAATATTTATTTTAAATATATGTGTTAACAGTGAAGTTCAATTAAATATATTAAAATTAAAACGGTTTAGTTTAGACTGTCTTATACCAAAATGTATTTGGAAATCCATTTCAGCAGTAAGAACTGAAGAATACTGTATAAAAAGAACAACATATATATCGGTAGAAAATGTATTTACATAAATGCATTTTGAGAACTATTTCAGTATATTTTTGACCATTTGTTAAATATTTAGAAATGTATTTCTAAATACTAGAACTAAAACTGATAATGGAAAATAATAATCATAACAGTATGTAAAAAAACTGACAACAATCGACAACAAAATACCTCAATTGTATGATAAAAAAATTTAAAGTAGAGTAAAACAGGAGTAAAAACTACAACAGTGGTGGTAAAACAGCACTGGGCTATTGTTATTTAGCGTGTGTGTTTGTGTGCATGTGAACTATGAAGGCTAATGATTCTGATCTTCAGGTTAATGACAGATTAATGCTGGTTTAATTAGGGCCAGCAGTTTAACCAACACACCTACATGCTTCACACAGTCCTTCACAATGTGCCCACTTCACCTCATCTGAAACTAAATAATCTGAGCTGTGTGGTTGAATGTAAAGAACTTTATATATGGGCAAATTGTGCACATATGACTAATGTGACTCTCTCTCTCTCTCTCTCTCACACACACACACACACACACACCCACTGTCTCTGTGGTGGCAGTCTCTCTCATTAATTCATACACAGTGATGCGTGTACAGCGTGATAGTCCAGTAATCACACAGACACGACTGAATTCTGTCAACAACTGCCAAAGCATCTGTCCTCAGCAGTGTGTGTGTGTGTGTGTGCGTGCATGTTCTCACAGCAATACAGTGATACTGTACATTTCTTGTTATTTAGGGTTCACTGAATTTTACTTGTAATTATATTTCTGTATTTATTTATGGTTGGGAAACATAGTGAAGAAATCATGTTGGAGAATATACGTTTTATGCATGTGTGTAGACAAGTACTGCATGTTTACAAAAAACAATATAAATCTAATTTGAACGCTTCTCCTCAGACAACAAGACAGAATACAAAAGACAATATTGTTATACATTATTTATTTATTTCAAAGTCAGACTCATGTATTACTGTCATATTAAATGCTTTCCTGAGTCTATAGACAAACCAGAAACCAAAAGACAATATTGCTATATAAAATATATGCAGAGATAATATTTACAACTTTATTTTAATTATCTTATTTGATTTTATTTTACAGTGTTTACATCAGTGTCCCAAACAGTGTGGTGGAATTAAATGTAAAATGTTGATTTTGCATTATTAATAAAACTATCCTGTTAAGTAGCGGGTCAGTTTATTTTGTATATTTTGAATGAATAATTGCATACAATTGCAAAAACTATAAATAATTGACCCTGTCAAGCAAAAAATAGGCAAAAAATGACTTAAAAATCATGAAAACCTTTATATAGCTGTTGAATATTTTGGATTAACCAATCATTAACTTCAAATGCTGAGCTGGATGTATGAGTTCTGAAGTTCTGGACGGAGGTGTCCGTGTTGAGCTGAACACACCAGGCTTCATTAACCTGCAGAGCTGATGAAGAACACAATCCTGACACAATCTCTTCAGTCAAACAGCTCTTCTAAACCACGAGAGCACACAGTTCACAATCAGTTTGCTGACATTAGTCCACATGAACTAACAATAATACCTCAACGCATTTATTAATATTAGTTCATTTTAATGTCACCCTTCGCCAAGTTAAAAAATCTGAGGTAAATGTTAATATTATTATGCGCTCACATGAACAGCTGAAAGAATTTGTAATGATTTGGTCTTTGGATTGGACACTTACAGCCATCCCATCACCTCTGGACTGCATTTCCCATCATGCACCACACACTCTCACCTGTTTCAGATTTGCAATCTTACACCTGCTCACAATTAGCCACACCCTCACTCACCACAGCATTTGAGCCAGACTCACACAGCAGCATTCACAAAGTCTTGATTAGCCTAGGCCATCATTTCTGAGCCTTCTAGCTGTGTTTAGCTATCTTGTTACCAACCTTGGACTTTTTATCTCTTTTGTGCTTGTTCGCTGCCTGCCCTGACCTGTGCTCTCGCCCTATGGATTGTGATTGTTATAGAGCTGCCTTGTACTGTGCCCGTGTACCCCGACTCTGTCTCTGCCTAGCCTTCATTGCTCTGTCTGTCAACCTTGACCCAGCCTGTACGACTTCCCTAAAATAAAGCTGCAAACGCCTCCACTCACCTTATTACAGAATTTATTTTAAGTTTCCCTTTTTCTTTTTTACATTGTCCTTTGAATTTACTGTTACAAAAATTAATAAACGTGATATATAAACGTATATATATATATATATGTATGTATATGTAACATTTTGGCCTGGTTTCACGCACGTGAAAAGCCAGGACTTGGCCTTTAAGATATTTAAGCAACTTTTACAAAAAATACATTAGAAGAAAACTTTACAGGCGTGCATCTTGACAGAGAGCAATGACACTGACATATTTTAAGATATGTCAGAGCAAGATATTTTTAGTTGAGACAGCTCAAACATGCAGTTTAGTCTGTGGCTAGCAGAGCAAAGTTATATAAGGCCCAGTTTCAGAGACAGGACTGAGCAGGAATTAGGCCATAACTGAATCGGGAGATTTAAGTAAATTTTTATAAATGTACATAGAAAAAAAAACAAAACTTTACTGGTGCACATCTCGAGACACGATTGGGTTTAAAGTATAAACCAATATGGTTAAATAAGCAAATTTAATAAAACAATTCACATTTTTTATGTCATCAGATGTTCGCAGACACCCTTTTATAACTTTAAGATGCAAATATAATTGTAAGTGAAAACAATAAGCCTATAGCTTTTTATACCACAGTCCTGTCTAATTCATGATCAAAACTCATGTTTTACTACACAGGTGCATGTGTTTACAAAAGTCAGTCCTTTATAACTTATGTCTTATTTAAATGTGTGTGCAGGCAGACAGGTGTCTGATAAAAGATCTACCTGGCTCCTAAATGAGTCTGACAGGGGTCATTGTGTTGGTGAAAACAGAAGACGTCATGCTGTGTGAGGAATCCCAGCTATGAGGCTGTTTAAAAGCACACTTTTCTCTCTCGCTGTGTTCTTTGCCTTCTCTTGTCAGTTTAGTTTTTTTTTTTTTTTTTTACCATTCTGAATGGGTTTTGTGACTCCAGCTTGAAATATTTGTTGTCTCAAGCACACAAAGCGAGTTCACTCACGTCAGCGGATTAGCAGTGAAACTTCCTGCTGAAAATCCCAACGACAAGCTGAGAGGAGTCAAGCAAACAGGTTTACTCTCAGACCGATTTAACACTTGCCCTGTTTGTGTCGCTCAGAGGAGTCATTAAAAACACTAAACGGCTCTCAGGAAGCGGCCCTTCAGAAAAGAGGGCCTATTCATCCTTTATATGAAAGACTCTGGCTGGAGGAGGGTCTGAACGCACAACACACACACACACACACACACACACGGCGACACCAGCTGATTTAATCTGTCCCAGGACGCTGCCATATGGCTCCATTTGGCTTCAGCTGGGGCCTCTGGGTTTCTGTGTAAAACATCCCAGAGATCTGAGACTCGACAAACTTCCTTTAGCACTTTTATCTGTTTTGTGTGCACATATACATACAACTAGAAGCACACAGGAATGTGATCCGCACTTCAGGAGGATGCAGTTCACACAGTGGCCAGATGAGGACATGCTTTCCTCAGGATGAGTACAGATCACCCAACAAAACACAAGCCTGGACATTTCACATGTCCCCTGCTTCATTTATTATAAATGTAATAATATTTAAATAAACAGATTACACACAAAAACAAATTAATTAATTAATAAATAACCATTGGCTGGTTTATTGTATATAATGCTTTTATATAACACTGAAAGTATTACATATTTGCGTGTTCCATTTAGAATGTACAGTAGGTGTATTTGTTCTCATGCATAACATATGCATGGGAATAAATTCACCTACATTCTAGCCTTTCATTTTTTATAAAAGTTGTGAATTGCATTACACTGTACACTGAATGTACTGTTAAAAACAATTAACATGCAATGAGAAAATATTATAATATGTTTTAGTAAACTGTACAATGAAATACAATGAAATGGTTGGTAAAGTAGAAAGATTAACATTATTTTGTGTGTGTGTGTGTGTGTGTGTTTACAGCATGCATCAGATGCTAAACATTGGTCACAGACCCAATAATATCCATAGCATACAAGAATATCTGATATACTGAACACTTGTTGCTTGTTGTTAAAATGTTGCTTATAAATTTGTTGTAAGACAGAGTTGTAAGCATCATCTGTGAAGACATTAGTGTTTTACAGTCATTGTAATGTGCATTTCCCATGCAGCAAATAAACTAAACCAAATTTAAGAGAGAGAGAAAGAGAGAGAGAGATGATAATAGAAAGGAAGAGAGATGGAGGGAGATTTGTTCCTTGTATATCTCACAGGTAATGGAGAACCCCTCAGCTTTAGAGACTCTGAAGTCTACAGGACACAAAGTAGTTGAGATCTTAGACCACCCAGAAGGAGGTAGAGATACACACACACACACACACACACACACACACACACACTCAGGGCTTTGTGGGGAACATGCTGAATGTCTGGTGTTCAAAAGTCATAGCAGGTGGATCAGGTGTTCCACACACAAACACACACTCTTTTTACCATTTACACAGGCTTTTAACACAGGCCCATTATCACACTTTGTTTTGACCGTAGCTGTATATATAGCTATGTTGGAGGGTAAAAATTCAAGATACATGTAAGTAAACTTAAAATTCAGTTTTAATTGAAAGCGTTTCTACAATTTTCTTCTTTTCTCTCTGCCTCTGCTTCTCTGTTTTTGAGGCTTTGTTAGTCTGGCTTTTCCTAACATTTTTAGCTTTCTCTACGTCCACAAAAGCAACGCAGTGGTGCATAAAGCAGGGTGAGTGTGTGTCATGAGGGGAGGCTGCTGTAATTCTTTTCTCTGTGCCAGATCTTTATGAGTCATATAAACACAGGCTGGTCCGAAAACTTTGATAATTGGAGAGTTACATAAATGGCTAAATCCTCTGAAAGGGATTTTTTTGGTTGCTTTTGAAAGGGAGGCCCCACAGAGATCCTGCAGCATTAGCAGCTAGCTAAAGAAAACTCGCTAATTACTTCCCGCTGTGGAGTTTCAGAGGAAGGTGTTTCTGCAAATTAAATCCCAGTCATCTACTGCAAGAGCCAGAGATGTGTGTGTGTGCGTGTGTGCGTGTGTGTTAAATTTACTGGTCACTGCAAAGATGAAAAACAAAGAAAACTGCTCATATGATATTATGATTTCATGTATGCATGCATTTAAATAATAAATCAACTTTTCACTTGTTAGTAGACACATGCTATTTAAACGTGAAGATTTTAATTTTTTCTTTTTTAAAAGAAAATCCCTTTTATTCTTTTTCATGTACAAAAACCAACTATGAGTGTGTTTAAATTTCATTAGGATCAATCCATGAGGGGTGTTTGGGGCGGAGCTATCAATGGCGATGGGCGGTTGGCTGGCTTTGGAAACCTGTTTGAAAAAAGTCATTATTTTAATTTTCTTTTTTTATCGTTTATGTAAACATTACAGAAAACAATCCAAGCCCCATGCGATGAAATATTTGTAACTTCATAAATGTCTAATTGCATTTTGGAGCCAATATACATTTTATTTGACATAGAACATGGTATTTTAATGGCATGCAATCTCTAAAATAATCCAATGCCAAGAACAGCACACAATCTCTAGTCTTGTAAATATGCATGAGTTGACTTTGTCCTGTCAAACTGGATCAGAAATGTGACAAATGTTCAAAAATATTGAAATGTGACCTTTGTCTGTAGTTAATCAGTCTTGTGTGTCTTCCCTCTTTCCCTGTCTTTCCATCCTCTTTTATCACATTAATCTAGTAGTGTGTGTGTGTGTGTGTGTGTGTGTGTGTGTGTGTGTGTGTGTGTGTGCCTCAGGCATTACGGTGTGTGTGTGTGTGTGTGTGTTTCTCTCTCCAGAGACGCAGTGGGTTCCAGTCAAATGCTGTGAGATCGTATTTGGTTTTACTCCATTGTTTTAACAGATTTTAGGAGACTAGATCCTATTAGTTGAGAGTCCGGCCTGCGGCTCTGACTCACCACAAGGCCCCTAATCTTCCATGCAAATTAAATCTTTCCCCTCCTGTGTGTAAGTGTGTGTTAACATTTCCCTATTACACCATTTGACTTATTTATGTGTGCTATCGCAGTACAACTGGTATGTTTGCTTAGAAGGCCCATACATCATATTCATAGAGTGACATCTAAAATAATTGTTTTTCTGATCAAAAGAAATGTATTTATTCACATCAGCACTGATCTGCGGTTAGATCTTTGAAAAGAAATGTTTGAAAAGACAAGCTTGTGTTTTCTGGACACCATTATTCTAATTTGTGATCAATTTTAGGGTTCTCATGTGTCCTCAATTTTACTTTTGTCAATGTTTTTTGTTTTTTCTTTATTCCTGGTAACATTATAAACCAGGAAGTGACATCATTTTGGAGGGAACATGCAGACAGCACAATCTTCAGTAAGTGTATTCTGTGTTTTTAGCGGGTCAGTGTCACTATTTCTTCTTGACAGATAAAATCAACATTTCCAAGGAAAGGGTGGCTAAAAATATGAGATAAAAGAGAAGTGAAGATAAAAAAGCTGATGTCCTCATGTAAGCTGTTGATACTTCATTGGAAATGGCTTTATTCACACTCTGTTGAACATCCTTCCTGTAGTGTTCCAGGTAAATATTTTTGTGCGATTGTGTACATAATCAATCAATATATAATATATGAATTATGATCTGTTATTGTAAAAGTAGTTTGGTCTGTACGTGCTTCTGTTTGCTTGAATGTTTGAGCTGCCAAAGCTAACTGTTTAGTCCTGAGATGCTTGTGAATATGGTTCACTTGATGAGATGAGTAACATGGGTCATTAAATAAATTATGATAATTTGGCCATCATTTACCAGTGATTTGTTTAGTATTATTACAGTATTTATTATTATTATTTTTAGTATTTATTAATATATTGAATTGTATTTTTTATATTTATAGTTGTCATAGTTTTAATAATTTTCATAGCTTATTGTAATTTTTTTATTTAAGTATTTCTATACAGCTTTAAATTTAACATTAGATGTAAATAATTATTATTTTTTAGTTTAATTATTTATTTCACAAGTTCACACTTCCTAATTAATAATCGAATAGAATAAGCGTGTTTGGTGTGCTGTCCGGGGAGAGGGCTGAGAGCTTGGTGGACTCCGAGCCCTAGGGATTCTAACCCATTGGCGGCGAGGGTTGGACAGAGCTTAGCTTCCAGCCTGAAAGATTTGCCCCCCCGGGAGGAAGCAGAGGCCTAAAAGCCGAGTAGGGGGAAGTGGAGTGACGCAAAGAATGAGATACCAGAGAAGGGGAGTGGTCCACACTGTGGGGGCAATGCTCCTGGTTTGGGCTGTCCACTGTACGCGGTAGTGAGTGTGAAATGACCATCTCCGGCTAGAATGGTCCACGCAGAGGGTGCAATTACTCCAACTTTTGTGGTACGTTGCCGTGGGTGTTTGGGAGGTCCCTTGCTGGTGGGGCTGCTGTAGTGCAGGAGAGGGGTTGGCTAGGGTTTGAACATTGCGTCGAGGGTCCGGGTGGTGTAGATGGAAACGAAACCTCTGCGGAGGGCAGAAATTAAAATTTCGAGGATTAGGGGTAGCCTTGGGTCGGGACAGGGAGGGTTTGCTCTTTGGATGCCTTTTTGTAGCAGGGTGGTCTTGGCGTTGGAAATAGCGGTTGAAGGAGCTTGTGGAAAAATTGGACTCCGCTTAAGTATCCCTTGATAGAGCTGATTTGAAATCTTTTGTACAAATTGAGAAATTAAATAAAGGAGGTGATGGACAATAAGGAGAAATCGGGGAACTGGAGGTTGTAACTGAGGTAGTCTCAGACGTCACGCCCACGGAACGTTGGCTAAACGTCTGATGCATATGGTACACTTAACTGGAAACCCTTCAGGAATGTCGAAGTCGTCATCTGATTGGTTGAATCTTATTGGATTTCCGGGGGACGCGAGTGTCACGTTTATTTTCGGTCCGCCGGGAAACTCGAAGGTATGCAAGGTTTCCAGCAGATCCAATTTTACTAGTTGTTCGTCCCCTCCTATCTATTATGGAAGATCAAGTGATGTAACGTTACCTTACTGAGACGAGGGTTTCAGCCGCGTTTGCGGGCAAACATGAAACAACAGACGCTGACATCACAGCTGGTCGATTCAGTATTGTGTTCGTTCCTCCAGAATTGCTTGTGGGTGTTAAAAAGTGGAGAGATATGCTTCAAACAGCTGTTTATCGTGAGCATCTCATCGGGATTATCTATGTTGAATGACTTGTTGCACGGCGTTCTGTTGTTGTGGGGACATTTCCATGCCCCTAAACGTGACGCTGAACGAAACAAATTGTGATTGGTTGTTTGACATATCGATCAAACGGCCTTATGGGCGGGCCTTGACCAAAGAAAGCGGCTATGAATTCTAGAACTTCTGCCATCAGTCTGAAGGTCTGGCTACGCAAGACTATAACTGAGGTGGAATGCTTTGAAAGACCTCCAGGCGGTGCGGTGAGATTGAAGAGTTCTGGCAGAAACGGCTTGAAGGATCGAGGGGAATATTTAAAGGGAATATCAGTTGAGAATAGGGAGGAACCAGGGTTGGCTTGGGTTCTGCAGTCAGGAATAGAGGGGTTGAGGGCTGGGGCTGGTGGGTGTGCTAGGTGAATGGAAGCGCTGGCAAGGGGGACAGGTGTGAAGGAAGAAAAAGGTGGGTAAGGAAGTCTGGGTACTAGGGAGGGCTGAGCTGCGGGAAGGGAAGGAGAAAAGTTAGTTCCTTGGATGGTGGTTGGAGCAGGGATCTGATTCACTGGGAATAGAAAGTTGGAAGGAGCGGGAGGCCAGGCGAAGTAATGTTGATAGAAGGGTCAGGAGAAGACAGGAGGGTCCTGGCAGGCTGGTTGTGGCTGGCGGTACTGTGGTGTTGGATGGAGGCGCTGGTTGTTGGCGGACTGGAGAGGTGGAGCTGTGGGCGGCTGCATCCGGGGTTCTGCCGAGGCTGGCGGAAGGCTTGCTGCTGTGGCCGGGATGGTGGTGAGCAAGAGCGGATGACGGGATAAGGTGGGTAGTGCGGTTCTTTCTTGGGTTGTTCTTTGTTTTATTTGGAGTAGAGTTAGAGGGAGGAGCGGTGCTTGATTGGTGAGAGTTGTTGAGGGCGAGGAGTTCGGCTTTAGTTGATCATCGGGAGAATGCGATGCCTGCTGTAGCTAACATGCGGCAGAGGGTGAGGATGGTCCATTTTTCGGTGATAAGAGCAGATGATCTTGCAGAGGGATGATGAGGAGATTGGGAACGGAGGCATCTCCCATGTAGATTCCTGCAGGCTGCAGCTTGTTTGGCGGTGGGTGTGGCGGGAGGACCAGAGTCCTTGTGGTCGTAATCACCAAAGGAGAAATCTGATTCCGACATTGTTGAAGTTTTCGATGCAAAGAACAAGATACCAGAGAAGAGGAGTTTGCTCTATTTAAAGGAAACCTCTTAGCTCTGATAGGGTAATCCGGCTGATTGGGGAATGATGCGTCAGCCATGGTTAATCATGAAATTTGTTCATAAACATCATTTAGTGAGTGAGTGTATAATTTCAAATTTCAACTTTTAATTTCAAGATTATTTAATTTCAGTTTCCAAAATGGATTTGTTTTTATTTTATTTTTTGGTATTTTATATTGACATTTTACTATTGTATACACATTTTTATAATCAGTAACAATGCTGTCATTAACTTATCATCTTGTCATTCAGTATTTCTACTGGTGAACCCAAAATACATAATAAAATTATAAAGTGATTTAAGTTTTTTTGTGCCATAATTGCATTCATATTCATGTGAAAGTATCTGTAATTCCACTCATTTGTTTGTACTGAATGAATGAACAGATTAAAAAAACAGTCCAAACTAATCAATCTATCCACCCGTCAAGGATTTTTATGCAGGTGGGTAGGTGTGTTTATGTGTGTGTGTGTGTGAGAGTGTGCATATTTTTGTGCAGTTGTCTGTGTGTGTGTGTGTGTGCTCACCTCATTTCAAGCACAATTAAGTTGAAATGAACTGGTGAAGGATCAATAACCTCAGGTTGAGCCCCAGACCCCTTCACTCTGTAGAAATGGCGCACATATGTTGATAGCGGCAGCTGATCAGCAACACATCAGGTTTACTGTCACACAGATGCCTGAACGGGACGCCCCTCTGGGACTCCTTTTGTTCCAGCCACAGTTCATCTTCAGGTGGAGCCATTTCACGCTCATCAAGGGGGTGCTAGAATTGTATCTTTTCCAAATAGATTGATGCCTGTTCTTTTTTCTTCTTCTCACTGACAGTGTATTTTATTGATTGCACAATATTGCTAAATGCACTTAACTAGTTGAGCAAACCAATCAATTGATAGTTTTGATGATTTTAAAGTAATATGCAATAGATCTCGTTTATAATGTAGTGTGGAATTATACATTGCTTAAAGGGATCAGTTTCCACTAAAATATGAAGCAGTGCAACTGTTTTCAACACAGAATGTTTCTTGAGCAGTAAATCAGGATATTAGTATGATTTCTGAGGGATCATGTGACACTAAAGGAGTAATGATGCTGAAAATTCAGCTTTGATCACAGAAATAAACTACATTTTAACAGATATTCACATAGAAAATATTTGACAATGTTGTTGTTTTTGATCAATTATATGTCATCGATGTATCTCACTTGAAAATTGTTTTATCATTTTGATATATTTAAGAATTATTTTTTTTTTTAAATCATACTGCATTTGGCATTGCTTTATTAAATCAATAAGGTACTCAGGGCAGTGTATTTCCTATGACACATCATGCTTTGACCTTTTGACCTTGGTTAAATCACTGCATTTGTTCACACAGTACACTTTATGTAGCATTATTTTTTGTGCTCTAACTTATGAAGTCAGTTTGTATGACCATTTTCCACTCTTGCATTGTTGGCATTGTCCTATTTTCCATGACATGGCTCCTTTAAAAGGCTTTACACTCAAAACTGACGTAACACATTATCAGGCTCATAGTAAAGCTAAACACAGTTCCGTGTGTGAATGTGAGCCTATTCCCAGCATGGTACTTCCATTAACTGAATCTTCCCGTTACATTTCCACTGAGTTCAGAATTCATCCTCTCGGCTGTAATGGGAAGAGCTGTGTGAAAGAGACTCATGGGAAAATCTGGCCGGTTCCTCCATACGGACTGCACAGTGTCTGTCTGAGAGGAAGATCTAGTGAATACAGCGTCACATCTCAGACGTAGCCTGATGCTCAAAGAAAAGCCTCCTGAGAGAACGTTTCAGCTCAACATCCTGCTACACAAGCAGTTTGATAGAGTGAGAGTGTCATTTTCTGTGAGATCACAGGCCTAGTGCTGAGAACCAGGAACTAGAAGCTGCAGATTTAATGAGCTCAAGCCTGATTTATCATTTATTGGTCATTTAATTAAATATTCAGAAGTGTGAGAAAAAAGGGTAACACTTTACAGTAAGGCGTCATTTGTTAACATTAGTGCATTAGCTAACATGAATGAACAATGATCAACACATTACAGTATTTATTTATCTATCTATTTATTTATCCCATGTTAGTTCACAGCGCAGTAACTAATGTGAACAAACTCAACTTGAGATTTTAACAATGCAGAAATGCAGAAATTAACATTAACTAAGATTAATAAATGTTGTAGATGTATTGTTCGATCTTAAAGAAACCATGCAATACACCACAGGTTAATAGGCTTATATTATAAATCAGTTTATGATATAAATTAAGTTTATGAAAGTTTTCTGAAATGTTGCGTTTAAATATGCAAATGATGCATTATCTTATCTAAATATGCAATAATTTAAATACATCGCCAGAACATAAATGTACACGTTGTAGGTTAAAAATAATTTATTTGCAAAGGGGATTTCTCATTTTATTGCTCCATGAAACTGAAAATACTTTCATCAACCATGCTTGTCAGAGTAAAATGGTAAATAAACGTGGATGACCCTACTGTAAAAAAGTATAGATTGGAACAAAGTTTAGTGTATGCAAACAAAAAAACTTTAAACCTTTACAAGTATACTGAAGAAATGTTATGGAAGCAAAAAGTCCAAAAAAGGGCCAAAAGTGATTTTTTTCCCTTTTCTTTCTGTAGTGACTTTATCTTTCAGGGATATTTATTTGATTTGTATTTTTATATGTTGTGGAGGAAAAAAGTAGATCATAGTAAAGAGCTTGCATGTGATCTCACCTGTATGAATTCTTGCCTTCACGTTTTTCATGCACTGACTAAATTCTCTTGAATCAACAGCATGGCTTGTTTTAGGAGCTGCTGAAATGATATTACACGTTTTCATTCAGACACAAGCTGTTGAAATGTTCTCTATATTGTCATATAATGTAAATTCCAGATAACGCAGTGCTATTTTGACAAGTGTATGTGATCATATAGCTGGTGAGATGCTCTCATTATCGCAGACTGCTGAAAACTCAACTACTGAAGCAATCAGTACTTTACAGGAAATGGCAGCTGTTACTTTGGCTGAGTGATTTTACCCATCTGCCAGCGGCTACAGGAGGAAACGGCTGCTTTGATCCCTCCATGTTAGTTGCTCGCTGTTTAAATTTGTGCACAGACACTTAGACTTTGCATCAAAATTAATTTTAGATTTTGCCTGGTAGATAATAAAACATGCATGAAATGTAAAAATCTATTTCTACACTAATCTTTGCTTAGAAATGTCAGCGTGCAGCATTGGTTCTGGGTTTTGACTGTGAAATCATTAACAAACTGAACCAGCTGAGGAAATCTGTGTGCTCGTGTGTCTGTGGACACCGAATTTATCCATTAAATTAGAGAAAGACTGTCATAACCACAGAGGCAATTGTAGTCAATTGTGTTAGCAGCAGAGCTGAATGAGTGTATGATCTAGTCTTCAGTTCACTTTAATAGGCCTCCTGTGGTTCAGGCGAAAAGGGAAAAGTGGGTGTGGCCTATTTCTGATAGTTTGATTGACAGGCAAAAGAAAACGAACAGCAGGGTTCTCCAGTCAAAGGAGACAATTGAGAATGTGAAATGGCACTAAACCCTAAACCAAAAATACAATTAATGCCATGTCATCTGAAAAAAAAAATATTGAAGGAAATGTGTTTTTTTATTTTGTTGTTAACATGCATGCCGTCACTTGTTTACATTGAGTTGCAACTTGTTTCTGCTGGCTTGTTTCCATGTTGTTGTGTTAATATATTTGTGTTGTGCTAATATTGTTGTGTAGTGGCTTGTTCAGTTTCATTGTGGCTTGTTTCTATTGTGTTGCGCTAATTTCGTTGTGTTTTGCTAGTTTTGTTGTGTTGCATTTTAATTCCGTTGTATTGTGCCATTTTGATTGTGTTGTGGCTTGTGGTGTTGTGTTAATTTTGTTGTGTTTCATTAAGTTTTCATTATGTTCACAGTACTAAAGAACCTTTCAGTGAAAAGTTCTTAAAAGAAACATTTTGTCCTTTTTGTGTGTAACATTTTAACAATAGAAAACCTTTTTCTCCTCACAATAAAGAATCGTGAAGAATAAAGTTCTTCATGGAATAATCAATCCCAGTAAAGGGCCTTTTTTAAGATTACATTGGTGTTTCTCTTCTCAGAGATTGTGTTTTGTATTTCATTGGAGTAAAAACATGAAAAGAGCTAAAAAGTGAGCCGTTGTGCAAAGTCAAGCGTTTTCCAAACTCCGTCAAAGTGCTGCCTCTAACTCTCTGTAAGTTTAGCATATAAATGGCGATTGCCTAAAGGGTTAACGTGGATGAAATGCAAACTGTTACGTGTTTAAATAGACGCCCACCTACGGAGCCCAGCCATCTCTCTGCTAGTTCATATCAGAGTCAGCGGAAAACACAGAGCAACATACAGCTCACCCGGCAGGGGGTAAATTAGACCTCCGAGATGAATTATCAAACAATTACACAGTCGAGACTGAGCCAAAAAAGATGGGGTGAAAACATTCTGCCGTTCATTAGAAAGGAGGCCCATAACCGGCTTCGCGATTCTTTCTTCGCCTGTCTTTGAAAAGCAGAATTACAGAAAACTTTTCAATTAAAGTTGAACTTCTGCCAGATTGGAGCTCAAATTCAAAAAGGTTCAATCGGCTTTTTGATACCATACGGAGTCGGCCCTTAAGTCATCAGTGCGTACAATGCTGGGAGCGGCCATTGACTTTATAATTCTCAGCTATTTGTTGCCATCTGCCTCCGTAACTGAAATCACCCTTCCTTCGACAGTCGCTTACGCTCTCCTTCCTGGTCGTATTTATTTTCTTTTCAATTAAAGAGTCTGAATGTGCGACGCTAAAATTGCCAGGCCTTAATTAGCTCTTTTCGCGAAGAAGAGAGTCCGTGAATGCAATTGTTACTTTCCCAATCTTGGCAGCCGTTTCATTTTGATAAAGCAGGATCCCATTTCAGGGCGAAGGCTGAATGAGGACCGCCTCCATTTACACTTTTTTCGCCTTGATAAATGTGCTTTTTTTCTCCCGCTTCCTTTCACCAGTGATGGAATGATATTATCGATGTGTTTGAAGCCTCACGTTTCATGTGCTCTGCTGAATTGTGGGTTTGCTCTACTGCGTAACATTCATGTGAGAAAGAGAGGGTGGATAACTTTTAATGGTGTACTTAAAGTTAGTTTCAGACGTTATGGGAGTTTTGAAACATTGGTTGCTTTACGACTTTACATCAGGTCTTATATTAAGCAAGTTGACTGTAATTTTCTAGCGTTTATTGATTATATTGCTTAATTTGACCATGCTTTCAGCTCCATTTTTGACTGCTTGTACACTAGTGGCATCACTCATGAAGTGTTTAATGGATATGAATGAGAAAGATGCATTTTGAGGGCTTGCAAAGAACCACTTTTCAAATCAAGCCGGAACAAACACAACTGGATCGCAGAAATTCCTACTGGTCAGAGAGTGTACATTAAAAAATTGTTTCAGTTTTTATTTTAGAATGATATGTTGCCAGGGAATTAGTGTTGCTATGGTATTTTGATTCTTTTGATGTGTTGCCATGTTATTTGGGTGTTCAAGTTGGTTGCCAGCACTGCAAAAAATACTTTTCTATCTTAGATGAGGCAATGACCGAGCATCTTTTTGACTTGTTTTCAAGCCAAAGCACCAATACAAGTCAAAATCAACTGAGTTTTTGTTTAGAACAAGCCAAATAATCTTCAAATGAATTAATTTCAAACAGAAAACAAGATTATTTTGCTTACCCCATTGGCAGATTATTTAGCATGTTTTGGCAAAACCTCACTTCAATTTGACTTGTTTTTTTTTTTAAACAAGCCTATCATTTTTACATATCTTTCTTGATATAATAATTTTTCACAATTTTGGCTGAAAACAAGCAAAAATATCTAAGCTAGAAAAGCATTGTTTTAAAGTGAGGGGGATTAGTGTTGACATGTGTTGCCATGTTGTTGCTTGCGTGTTCTTTGTTGTTACTAGGGGATTAGTGTTACTATGGTATTTTGAATGTTATATGCTGCATCTGAAATCACTTAATTCCTTATATAGTACGCGAAAAACAGTATGCGAGGAAAGTAGTATGTCCGAATTCATAGCATTCGAAATTCAGTAGGCGAGAAGTACCCGGATGACCTACTGCTTCCGGCCGAA
>JAUMHQ010000069.1:18039180-18053834 GCA_032361165.1 Enteromius paludinosus
CATGTACTGAACTGTTATTATTCAACCATGCCAAGATCAATTCAGTTTTCCATTCTATGGCACCTTTAACACTGACAGTATTTCAAATGACAAGATTTCTTTTTTAATTTGAGTTTAATCAGTGATGTGAGGGAACACACAAGGCTATCTGTTGTCTTTCTGTCATATTTGTTGACGAAATAAAATTCAATAATATAGAATATCAGATTTTATATCAGAGTGAAGATCAGAGGTCTCTAGACCTTCATGATTGTGTGGGTAAAAACACCTGAAAAACATGATATTATTTCCATGATTCGGCAATTTGTAAACTTTTTTGTTATAATTCTCTTCTTTTGCGAATGCAAATTAAGGTAGCTTTTTAACATCCTCATTTGTTTAATAACATGTAATATCTGAGAAACCGATATTGATTCACATTCACGTCATAAAAATCCCCCCCAAAACAATATTCATTCAAGTATTGCATTTAGTTGCAAAGTTAAACTTCACAAACAAGTTGCAAACAACAGTTACTTCTTGTTGAACTTCATTAGTAATGACTTTCGAATCCTAAAAATGTGACCAAAACATAACTTTGCAAATGCAATTAAAGTCCGTTTCTTAAGACTCTCACTTTTCCGTTAGAATTCACCTGCACCAGAAACTTGAAAGTGATTTTGACGAAGCATCACCGTCTCTAGCAGCAGGTTGGATGTTGGAACGCAAACCTCTTGAGAAAGTGTTGCATCATGCTATCAGTCGAGCTCTAGCAGCCATGGCGATGTTTAGCATATGTGTGCGTAATGATTTGAGCAGCACCTCACTAGCGCAGGCGTGTGTTTAAGGCGTTGAAGAAGCGTCTGCGTCTGACCCGTGTGCTGCCGAGGTCTTCTCTCTCTGTCATGCTTTATTCCTCTGGGGGTTCACATGACAAACTGCAGAAAGTTGTTTTGTCACGCTGTACCTTTATACACTGAGGTTTTTTCTTTTTTTCCATCGTCAGTCGCTGTCTGCGCTGTCAACCCACAGTCTGCACCTGCTCTCACATTCCTAATTAGACTCGTTTAATTAATTATATTCAGCAGCAGAGCAACCTATAAGCGCTATCTCGTTGTCTTCCTCTGCTCAGAGGCTTTGCAGATTGTAACAGTTAAAGTAGGCCTACTGTAGGGAATACTAGTGTTTAAATACTCTTTCCATGCAAGAACACGAAGTTGAGATCATCAAGGTTGTGGGTTTGATTATAATGGTAAAGCATACAGTATATTATAAATCATTTCGGATGTGTCTGCCAAATGCATCTTACTCTTCCTGGTTATATGAAGTAAAATGGCACTTTTCAGCAGTCTTTTATTTTTATTTTCAGTCTTATTTTTAGTTGAGTAGATATAATTGGAAAGAAAATTGGTAAGCAATTCTGTCACACCAGGCTCATACTAAAGGATTTTTGATGCTCACCAATGCTGCGTTTATTTCTTTTTAAATGACAGTAAAATCAGCTACATTAATAAATATTATGACAATAAAAAAAAAACCTTTCTATTGTAAAATATAATTTATTTCTGTGATGCACTGCTGGATTTTTAGCATCACGTGATATTAACATCTTTACTGACACTGTGCACTAGGTTAGTTATGTTTACTCTAAATGCAAATCAAATGCATATTTATATGCCAGATATTAAACATTAAGTTATTTAACAAACAGAATATCTCTCACTCTGATAGCCTCCTAGATGACATTATTCGGTGTAAAATGAACCTGTAAAATGGTCTTCCTCTAAGCGATAGAACCTATAAAGTGGTGGAGGTGTCTGTAATCCGGTGTGCCGTCTCCACCCACCTGCTCCAGGTAAAGGACACCTGTCACACTCAGCTGCCTTCCAGCTGTCCGATCCCCCCTTAATCTGCAGGAGCAGAAAAAAGAGCCATGAAATATTCACTGCCTGATCAGCCTCGGCACAATAGAGGAGAACTGACTTCAGGCAGCAGCGTTGGACAACAACCTATTGAGTTTCCTGCTCTCTGGCATCAACCATATGGAGGACGGAAGCTCATGCTACACCGCCCGGGTTAGCACACCCTGATCGTGACCCTGTCTGAGGTCATCTCACCCCAATGGAAGCCTGAAATTTGTGTTAGTCTGAAAGAAGAAAGTCAGCTATTTTAATGCATTGAATAGATCACCCAAAAAAAACATTGCTTCTGGATAAAATATCCATGAAATTGCCAGCGGAAAATGTCCCCTCATCTGAATAAGGAGATTGATCTGCACCGATCAAGCCAGTTCAAAACAGATAGAATAATATCCAGGTGGATTTTGATGTGAGTGACAACAGGAGATGGACTTTTTCACTGCCAAAGTTGTCATGGATTATGAACTTGTATTTTAGGCAAGAAGCATTACTAATCTTAATGATGAATTAATTTCACATAGTTTTTGTCTTCTCAAGATGTTAACTGACTGGAGTGGTGCGTTATTATGCTTTTTTTATCAGCTGTTTGGACTCATTCTGACGGCACCCATTCACTGCAGAGCATCCATTGCTGAGACACTGATGGAATGCTACATTTCCTCAACTTTGATGCAGAAACAATCTCATCTACATCTTGGATGACCTGAGGGTTAGGACATGTTTAGCAGTTTTTGTTTTCATTTTTGGGTAAATTATTTGTAATGTACCTTAAAAGCAATATCATGAATAAATATAACCACGTATATAAATCATTATAATATGTATCTATTAATTTAGATTATTTCAAACGTAACCATGAATCTGCAAATATAATGCATTTTAACTTTGACTTCAGTTCGTTTTGTAAATATAAAATGCATTAGAATTTAAATTATGAATGCCTATATAATGCATTATGCATAAATGCTTCAAGTAAAGTGTTTGCAGTATTTCCAGCAGGAAGTCTTTATGGGTCTTAAAGTGACAGAGTTGGCGTTTGTCTGCGGGACGCCCCCTGCTCTGCTCGGTTTAATTAATAAAAGCAGTGCCAGGGGACTCCTGTAATACTGTCCGCTATGACAGGACGTGTCTCCGGTGCACTAAAGCATTAAATGACCAACCCCTGTCAGGCTAACTTCCACCGCAGCCCCTGGAGACCACGCGCTTTTTTGCCTTTTATTTTCTTCAGATTCTCTCCTGGAAGAGGAGCCCTTGCTAGTTTAGTTCTCTCTTCCTTTTCACCCTTTTTCTTTCTTAAAGAGCGCAGCTCCTGGTTCTCTGCTCGGGGTTTTTCTGTGTCTGATGGCTCTAGTTTATTTCTGCTGGATTAATTGGTCCCTGAATGAATTCGGTTGACAGGGTAATTCATCATGAGTTTACTCTGACAGAGAGGGGGAGGAGAGGAGAGATATACAGGAGAACTGAGAGGATGGAGGTTGATAATGTGACTCTTTCTCCTGCTGTTAAAGGAATAATTCACACAAAATTAACATTCTGTCATTATTTACTTACCTTCATAATGTTGTAAACACTATCCAGACAAAGAAAATGAATGATAAAAAACACAGTTGAGCTCCAGAAAAGTGCAAAAAGTAACTCAAAAAGACTGAAATCTCATTTGCAATCATGGACAAATTGAAAAACAATGCCTCGATGCATTATGGCAGGTTTCACATCATTGACAGCAGATGTTTTAAGCAGTGTGTCAGAATACATTTGCGATATGGAGAATGATATTTGAGAGCTACAGTGAAGTAATATGTTTCATTTTTGTAGGTTATGTCATAATATCCAAAATTAAAATGTTCTGAATATTGGTGGGCAATTTGGAAACTTTAAAGAAAGAATGCATGCTTGTAAATACAGTGTGTGTGTGTGTGTGTGTGTGTGTGTACCTTCAAACATTTTTCTATATTGTGTGTTTTTATTTAGTTTTTCTTAGTTCTATTGTTATTATTAAACAAATGAATAAACAGACAAACAAACTTCCCAATTTTATTTTGATTGACAATCTTGAAAACAATGAAATTAATTTAGACAAATGTAGAAATTCTGCCAACTGAAACACATGTACAGCACAAATATTGCAATAAAAATATGCAATACAAATAAAAAATATTAAGAATTTTAGTTCGTATTTAATATATTTATTTATTTGCTCCAAATAGTGGAAGGTACCTCAGTATATTGCTAGCATATCATGAATCAGTAAGCAATAACAAAAATATCCAATGTAAATTTCGTAAAATCATAAATAGATGCTTCATTATTGCTTTTTTGTCCTTTTTAGAGTGACAGACGTGATGGATCACCATGAGAGTTTGCGCTCCGGAGAGATCCGCACGTGTTTGGACGATTAAGGCAGTGTGTGTTTTGACACTCAGGACCCCTGACTGCCTGTCATTCTGCCCGTGGTAATCACATACGTGCATAACATTAGCTTTTAATTGCATCATGTATCACACAATAGCCATTAGGGCTAATTATTGAGTGGTGAGGGAGAAGCGCTTGGCTCTGGAAGGACCGGGCAGAGCTCTCTCTCTCACATTCTCCTTCTCGTTTGCTTTCACATCTGATGATTTCCCCGTTCACTTGTTCCGTTTTAAACACCTTTAATACATTTTGCATGCATTGCTTTAGAGGGTCCGATCACTGAATGTTCACCCATTTTCTGCTGGAAGACCTTGCATCTCTTTAGTGAAAAATCATTTCTAATAGTTGTGCATCTGTCAGGCTCCTGGGATGGCCTGCTCACACCCGGCGCCACGACTGGCCATGATGCTTCCTTAAGAGTCCCATTATTTATTGCCAAATCCAATTAGATTCTCAGTATTAAAGTGACAGCTTTGCTGTGGGGTTATGCTGAAGACATGAAACGCGTCTGATTTTCTTTGTCTCCATCTCGCAATCAAAACAAGCGCATGAGATTCGCTGAGAGGATGAAGTGATAACCAAATCTGCAATTATGTCGTAACGGTGGTTTATTTTAAACAAGCTGTGGATAGACGTTGTTAGCTGGCGTTTGGTGTGCACTGGGTTGTGAAACTGCGACGCGTTTATGACCTGATGAGAAACTAATGCTGCTAAAATGATAATGTTTGAATCACGCAGGGCTTGTTAATTCATCAGAACAACACCTTTGTTTAGACTGCTTCATCCTGAGAAAAGAACAGGCATTCATTATGATTTTGCATTTTGTAAACAATATGTTTGAGATAAATCAGATAATAAATCAAGATTAAATGGATCTTATAACTGGTGAGAGATTCTACAGTTATGGGAACTTTTCTAGTCTCTGGAATTATTGAAATTGTGTTTTTTGTTAGGTTTTTATATTATGGTTATAGCTTCAAACCGTTTCTTATTCAGAATTTATTATTTATTTATTTTTTCTCATTTGTATTGAATTTGCATTGAATTTTAATTCAGAGATTCTACACAATCAAACAAATATAAATGTGTCCTTTTCATCCTTCATGGCTGATTTTAGAGATAATTAACCTTTACTTAACAAAAATAGAGATTTGGTGACAAATTAAAAAATGTACAACACAAATGAGAGAAAAAAACAAACAAGTAAAATAATAAAAAAACGCTATATATTAAGAAAAAAAAAAATAAAATATATATATATATATAAGATATATCAAAAGAATAAAGCATTTCATTTAAACGTTGAAGGCAAAATGAGTGCGAAACCAGTGTCTGACAGTGTTGTGTTGTAACTACTGAGCATTAGCGGTCACATGCTTGTAAGTAACTGACCACAGCACTAACAGATCCGCTCATTAGCGGTCAGAGAATGGAGGCTGGTGTTTACGCAGCAGGTGCTCAGATCATTAAACCGAGTTTATAAACCCTGTAAGTTAATGATGACACATTTTATTTTTAAAATCTAGACTAGTTGTCAAAAGTGTAAGGCTGTCCATGTTTCAAACAGTCTATATGATGTTATGTGTGTGTGTGTGTGTGTGTGTGTGTGTGTGTGTGTGTGTGTGCAGCATTTGAAAAGCTTTAACAGTGGCAGGTGCTTTTTTTTTTTTTTTTTGCTGTACTGATGAGAGCCAATCAGCTGGCGGCTCTCTCCCTCTGTCTGTTCTCTCTCCCCTCCCTGAATGCTGTCATCTGGCACGCTGAAGTAACGCTCCGTTTGATTGACAGCTGCATCCAGGTTCACAGTTTACTGGTTTCAGTGAAAGAGCCAGAAATGCCAATTTAGACAGGAGTGACAAAAAGTTTCCATCTAAATGGAATAATTTTACCACAGGGAATTCTCCGCTCGGGGAGGGAAGAAGTCAACAGTGGGTTTTTTCTTCTCCTAACAAGGCCTGAATGACAAACATATACGACAGTTAGAGGCTGACGTGAGATGCTACACAAGGGAGAGGAGAGATAAACACCAGCTGAAGAGATGAAACTACATAGAAACTTCAGCTAAACCCCTGCACACATTTACCAGGGTAAACCCAGTTTCCCACCAAATATCACAATTAAAGCAGTTATTGCAATCAAATATTGATCATGTAAAAAATTGAAAAAGACAGAAATGCCATATTAATTTATTATGATTTTAAAATAATGACAATAATTGTAGTGTATTTTAACCAAAGCTGATTACCATTGTGAATAATGAATATTAATTGACATATACTGTGTACTGTATATATAATTTCATGGTAATTTGCTTTTAATACATGGCATAATTTACATATATTATAAAATGTATTTTATATGAATTCTATTAATTCAATATGATTTTAAAATAATATAAAGAATAATTGTAATGTGATTTATATATATATATATATATATATGTCTGCATGTGTGTGTATCTGCCAAAACCTGCATTGAAATCAACATTGCACACCATTTCCCATGTTAGAAGAAACAATAAAAGACCTCATATTTCCTTTGAGAAGCTTCGCCATGCAAAAAATAAAAGGAGTTTAACAGTCAGATTTTTTTCATGGACAAATAAAAAAATCTCTCCTAGGGCTAGTGATTTTGCTCGAGCAGAATGAACTCACCTCAGTCAATTTGGTCTTTTTCCTTTATTCATAATCAATAATAAAGCGCCAAACAATTCTCCATAAGCCTGCAGGATTAAGAGACGGGGGAAAACTCATTCCCAAAGAAATTCATTGCATCCTGTGTAAGAATTCCTGCATAGATGCCTCCCTCTTTTCGTGAGGTCTCTGCTAATTGAATTCATCCCCATTTCTCGAAAATATTATTTCAGCTTTTCAGAGCTTGGAGAGATTATACATTTTATACGCTCGGTGATCCAAATCATAAAGAAAACATTCTCTGGCGCTCTTCCCAGCCACTTTGTGATCTCTGGCGCCTTTAAATAAGTTCATCTATTTACCTTTAAATTCCCTAATTACTTATTTGTGAATAAACAAAATAGAACTCAGTCCATTAAGCAACGAGGTGCTTCTAAAGCCTCAAGGGGATCCTTCTCACCGGAGCCTGAGAGATGCTTCTGAAAGGTGGCTGTGAAAATAAATCTGCATTGTTTATCCTTTTCACAGCCACGTTGCTCAGATTTACCAAGGGTGCCAGTATTAGTGAAGGGCACTGTAGACAGATAACTATTTCGATTTAGAATAGGACTCAGAAGCTGTTTAATATGTATGTATTAGAGTATTCGAGCTGTGTGTTTGTAAGTCATTTGCGTCCTCTACAGATGAAACCAGAGAGACAGGGCAGATTTGATCAGAATGTATTTACAGTACAGAAATGACATTTCACACAAAATTATTTTAAAAATTATTATTTCACAAAATAACATAAATAATGAACAAAACAAACATGTCAGTAGTCTTATAGTTTATGCATACAACAGCTTTTCTTTGCTCTGCATAGGATTTGTACATATATTGAAAATGTTTTCACTATAATACTGTTTGTACAATGCAACAGCAGACTGTAAATAAAAATATACATCAACAAAAAAGTCTTTGGCAAATGTGATACGAGTACATTCTCTCAACTGTAACGTATTCGATGAAAACTAAACTTGTTTGTCAGAACATGAAGTCGAAGGTGGAGCGTACAGTACGTGAAAAATGATTCGCAGAATTGCACTTGTTGTAAAGCATCGAACAAAAATTTATTTTTTTGCGTTACTGAAACAGCTTGACATTTCCAAAGCAGAGTTCTGAAAAGTAAATCATAAAGCCGATAACCAGTGACCAACCCATCTGTTGATTAATTGAACAGCTGCTAACTATTCTGTAAACACATTTGGAGGTTTAAGTGCTTCATCTGATCGGTAGTACATGTTTGTTGTCTCAAATGCTGCAAAAATTCAAAGCAAACCACTGCTTTGAGTGTTCAATCCGACTGAAGAGTAAGTTCACTGTTTATTCACTCAAGACATCTCATAAAGAGCACAACCCATAGTGCAAACAATTACACTGAGGAGGGAATTCACTAAACAGCTTCTGAATCTGTATTTCAGCACAAAAACCTGGGTTTTATTGCTGCCCAGTCGTCAGCTGCATACACCGCTTGGGCTAGTCTTAAAAGTTCATCTTTTTTTCTTTCTTTTTTTTGGCCTGCAAGACTGGTCAGAATTTGAATTGGAATATTTAAAGCGGGAATGGAAGTGGAATGAAATTGGAATTTTGATTGGAAGTGAAATTGGAAATTACATAAGTTAATTACATTGAATTTTTGAAGTGGATGTGAAATTGGAATGAAATTGGAAATATAAATTGGAATTTGAATAGAATTGGAAGTGGAATTTTAATTGGAATTGGAAGTAAATTGGAAATCGAATTGGCATTAGAATTAGATGTGAACGTGAAATTCATAAGTAGAATTTTGATTGGAAGTGAAATTGGAAATTACATAAGTTAATTACATTGAATTTTTGAAGTGAAAGTGGATGTGAAATTGGAATGAAATTGGAAATATAAATTGGAATTTGAATAGAATTGGAAGTGGAATTTTAATTGGAATTGGAAGTAAATTGGAAATCGAATTGGCATTAGAATTAGATGTGAAATTCATAGGTAGAATTTTAATTGGAAGTGAAATTGGAAAAGGAATTGGAATTTGAAATAGAAGTGAAATTGGAATTGGAATTTTTAAATTTGATTCCGTAGTAACGGTCTTGACGTAATGTATCTGGCTGAAATTGTGTTTGCCGTGTTTTGCACGAAACAAGTGCTAAATCTATCATACATTCTTAATGAATTCCCCCCTGAGAATTTGACATAATTTGATCTATGATAAACACATAAAAATGCATAATGAATGAAAATAATCCATGCATACTGTAGAGTTCTTCATGATACTTTTGTCATTATATATATATAAAAAAAAAATACCATACAAAAATGTATCTTCTGCTTATAATCAAATCGGATCTCTTTAAGACCAGGTGTTCTTGTCCGGTTTTGTCTCTTTCTTGGTGGTATCTGATTGTTTCTCACAGAAGTGTGCTAGAGATCTTCTGCTGGCGTTAAGAGCGTGGAGAAGGCCTGTTTGCTTTGTATTTCCATGCTGAGTTTGAGTACATACTGTGTTGAGTAATAGTTCACTGTGCGATGAGTGGAGCATTTTGAGTTTTTCTGCATGTTTTTTTTTTCGTCGTTTTTTTTGCACCGTCCATGCGTTGGAACGGTTTTCCTTGCCCAGATGCGTTTGTTCATATCGTAGGTATTCATAAATGAAGTCTAGACATTTTTGCACATTTGGATAGACGTTGAAAAGTACAATCTGAAATGCAAATGCTTTTACATATTAACAATTTTCATTTTCATTCAAGTCCTACTGTTGATGTGATTCATTTCAGTGTCTATCCAAACAAACCAATACATGTATATGCTTAGAAGCACTTTAAGTATGAATACCGATGAATAATATTCATGAGAGGACAAAATATAAAAGTATTAAAAAAGCAGATGTTAATTCCATTTTAAAAATCATATTTACCCTCAGTCTTTGAGATATACATTTATTGTTCGTTTATCGTTTTTCCTCGTCGAGCCCGTTGGGACTCGTGCGAATGGCTGAATTGAGAGGTTTTTGTTCCTGATTGGCCGGTTCTTCGTCATGTGACCGCATGATGTCCAATCAGCTGCACTGCTCACACTGGCAGAATATGAAGTCCGAGTCCGTGGGCGTGCCGCCTAATTTGGTTTCCGTGGTAACTAGTGGCGGTCATAGGCAGTGGCAGCAGTTGGGGGGGCGGAGCCTCGGGATGCACTATAATAATAGGGGGAACCTGAAAGTTAATAAGAAAGGAATGTACCATTTCAATATACCACGACAACGACTGCATATTAATATATTATTAGAAATTCTGTCATCATTTACTCACCCTCAAGTAGTTCCAAACATGTATGAATGTCTTTGTTCTGCCCAACACAAAGAAGATATTTTGAAGAAAGTTTGTAACTGTTTTGGGTCACCATTGACACCCGTAGTATTTTTTTGCCTACTTTGGAAGTCAACGGTGACCCAAAACAACCTGGTTACAAACTTTTGTGCTCGGCAGAACAAAGCAATTTATACAGGTTTGGAAATACTTCAGGGGGAGTAAATGATGACAGAATTTTCATTTTTAGGTAAACAACTCCTTTATTGTATGATATTGTATGATTGTATGACTTCCAGGATTTTGCTTTCACAAACATTTATGCAAATTCCATCGATTACAATAATACCAGTTTTGAATTTTTTGTTTTACATATAATAATATAAATGAGATAAATTACTGTTGAACTGATTACGCAGAAGAGTGGGACAGTGTTTGTTTACAGAAAACACAAATGTATGTCATTCTACAACTAATTGTGACTGCATTTATATTAATTGCATAATGATAAATGGTAAAGATTCAATGCATAATACTAAAAAAGTCTCCAATGAGAAATGCTGTAGCAGATTCTGTTGTTTTTTTTAATTATTATCTTTAATTTCTTTAAAATCTTAAGGGACTGTTAATACATTTCTGGCTCTTAACAACAGTTACATTACAATTAACAATAATTTTTCATATCATATTATATGTTTGTTTGTTTGCTTGCAACAAATACTATTCCTTTAATATTTTGACAGAAACTATGTTTACCATGGTAAATTTGTGTAAGAGACACTCACTCAGTATTGCTGGGTTGCTGAATCTCCAGGCTTCATTATAGGTTGTGTACTGTGGATGGCTGTAGGGATTCCCTGAAAATTCGCTCCCTGAAATGGGACACAGAATCACATATTAAAATAACAAAGCATCCATTTTACTTCACAGCTGCTGAAAATGTTATTGAAATGTCGAACTTGTTTGTAATTTCTAAAACCCTCTGTGTCCGGCTGACTGACTGCACTGCTGTGCGGCAAAGTTTCTTTCTCTGTTGTGTAAATTGATTGTGCAGGAGGAAAGTCAGAGAGTCGTGCTGAACAATGTTGGTCCAGCGCTGTTTCTCTTTTATGAGATAATAAAGAGGTGCTTTTATATGCGCCGGCCACATTGAGGGCTGTCAGTTAATCTCTCTGTGAAGCAGCTTGTCTGCAGAGAGCTGCTCTTATTACCTACAGCGGCTAAAAATAATGCAAGATCGAATTAGTTTGAGCTCAGTGATCGCAAAATGCCTTTCGTCTGGAAATCTGTCGGACCAGTAAATTCTTTAGTCAATTGCGGTTTGATAGTTTATAGTTAAAGGCTTCCTGCATTCACATACCGGTCAAAAGCTGCTTCTATGAATGTCTGCAGGCTGCTGTAAACGGACAGGTATCAGTGTCTGGCCCCATCATAAATGTAAGCCAATCTAATACAATGGAAGTCAATGGCTACATGGCAGCTGTTTGATTATCAACATTCTTTGTGTTCAGCAGAAGAAACAACCTCATACTGATCTGGAACAGGTTCTTTTTTAAAGTACTTTGTATTGTATTCCAGGTTACACTATTTTTCAAACTTTGTCATTTGCAAAAGGCATCTTCAAGGCTGCATTTATTTGATCAAAAATACAATACAATTAGTAATACTGTGAAATGCTATTTTAATGTTTTCTATTTGAATATATGTTAAAATGTCATCTGGAAACTAAAAAAAATTGAAAATAATTCTTAAGAATTATAAAAGAGAGTGTGAGATACTCACCAGGAACCATTCCAGCCAGTGTGGACGTGGGGTAGCTGCCCTGCCCGGTGGGTGGGACATGAGGTGGATATCCGGGTAAAGTTGTGTTGGCCATATCCCGACCTGCACACATAAATCACACCAGCACTTACTTTCTGGTCCAGCCATAAAACATTCAGCTGATTCTTATTAGGTTCATTTTTAATTTCACTCTTACAAATAAAGAGCATCAACGGAGCTGTTCCATTGGACAAACAGTCTTTTATTTTGGTAAAAGACTCTTTAGATTATTAAAGTGCCCCATGGCTTATGTTGATATTTTGGTTTTGGGAGTAACCAACAATAGGTTGACATTCAAGCAAAAACACTTTCATTGTCTTTTAATATGCATTTATTTGCTCAACAATGATTAATTTTGACCAAACGCCTCCATTGCATGACACTAATCTGCGGTGATTGGTCGAATGGTCTCATTTTCATTTCATCATGTGTGTGACACCAGATAAAGCAGCGTTTGTGAGTGTAGTGGGCAGCAATATGCTAATGTTTCAACATGAAATGGCTTGGTATTTGTTTTAAAAATGACTTTCAATAATTAAGTTTTCAATAATAAGTCGACTATTTCTTTTGAGAGATAATGACTTCATACACGGTGCACTTTCAGACTCAAGACTTCACAAGATGTTTTCATTCACTTCATGAAAGGTGGCTTTCAAAAATCCATAACAGGGGCACTTTAATATGTAAGAAAAAAATTATTGTTTTTAATGAACCTAAAATGGTTCTTCAATGACATCAATGCAAAACTAATTCTGGTTCCTTTATTTTGAAGTGTTGTTGGATTGTTTTGAATGTATCTTTTATCTGTTTGAGACAGAAACACTGAGTATCAAAGGATTTATTCTTGTCTTTTTGGGGTCAGAACAGAGAACAGATGTAAGCAGGGTCAACCCGACCGGCCCATACCGGCCTCCGCTAAACAGTCAGTGTCTCTTCTTAGCACTAAGAAGCTCCACATTCAGAGCAGTAATTGGGGCTGACGCTTGGCTCTCCTACCCAACGCCGTGAAGCCTGGACCCAGCCGAGCGCTGAAGCCTGACACCCCTCACAGACTAATGTTTTTGTTCGGGAAAGGGGGGCTGGGGGAGATGTGGAGGGTTTACTGGGGACGCTGGGGGAAACTTGGCCACCGGTTCAATTCTAATGAGCAGGACAGTGTCCATCAAAGCTCAGCTAGTGTAATCCTGTGTGGACCAGGACCGTTTGCCGACGAGCAGAAAAAACATGCAGTGCAGTGCAAAGGCTAAACAGCAGCTAAACATGCATTTGAACAAGACAGAAATCTGCATCAGCATTTCTAATCATTAAAAGAACAATTTGCACATTTTTGTTATTCTTTTTTTTTTTATCTTTGCATCCTCAGGCCATCCAAGGTGAGTTTGTTTCCTTATTAAATCTGAAGAAATGTAGCATTACATGTATTGCTCAGAAACAGATGCTCTGCAGTCCAAACAGCTGATAAAAACATCACAACAATCCACACCACTCCAGTCCATTAGTTAGCAACTTCAGACGGTTGCTTCAGCTAAAATGGGTCCATAATCCATTATAACATACCTTCAGAGAAAATGTCCCACCCACATATTTCTAAAGAACTGTTTTGGCTTGTAACAGATCTCTGGAGCTGTGTGAAGTCCCCTCTTGCTTCAAACGCTCCACTAACATTCCTGTCCCAAAGAAACCCAAAATGACTGGACTTAATGACTACAGACCTGTAGCTCTAACGTCTTGAAATCATTTGAAAGCCTGGTGTTGGATTATCTGAAGGACTTCAGTGGACCCTTACTGGATCCCCTGCAGTTAGCTTATAGAGCAAACAGGTCTGTGGATGATGCAGTCAGTATGGGACTTCACTACGTCCTGCAACATCTGGACAGACCAGGGACTTAGGTGAGGATCCTGTTTGTGGACTTCAGCTCCGTCTTTAACACCATCACCCCATCACTCCTCCACCCCAAACTAACCCAGCTCCCTGTCCCTAGCTCTGTCTGTCAGTGGATCACCAGCTTTCTGACAGACAGGCAACAGCTAGTGAGAATGGGCAAAACCACATCCAGCACCGCATGACCAGCACTTCTCCCTGTACAGCAATGACTGCACCTCTAAAGACCCCTCTGTCAAGCTCCTGAAGTTTGCAGACAACACCACACTCATCGGCCTCATCCAGGACGGTGACGAGTCTGCTTACAGACAGGAGGTTAAAGAGCTGGATGTCTGGTGCAGTCTTAACAAGCTGGAGCTCAACACGCTCAAAACAGTGGAGATGATAGTGGACTTCAGAAGGAACCCCCCTGCTCTCCCCTCACTCACCATCATGGAAAACACTGTGGCCACAGTAGAATCATTCAGGTTCCTGGGCACCACGATCTCTCAGGACCTGAAGTGGGACACTCACAGTAGCGGTTCTAGACAAATTTTACTAGGGGGGCCAAGAAGGGGACAGTGTTTAATCAGAGGGGCACATTAAAAAAATGACAAAAAACCTTGGGTTTCCCCTAGGTCCGCTGTCAGGCTTTGGTCATTCTACGCTTACAGCACGGCGGGATTGATCTGTGTTCCCATAG
>JAUMHQ010000069.1:18062336-18081211 GCA_032361165.1 Enteromius paludinosus
AAATATACAGTATCAATGTTTAAACTTAAGCATCACTTATTAAATCTGTTTGTGCTTAATTCTTAACCTATGTATTTGTTATGGATAATCTTATTTTATGTTGGGTTTTATTTTCCCATATAGCAAGTAAATAGGGATTAATATCCTTTTCTTTATTAATATCACATATCCTACTAATAGGCCTATATTACCTGTATGTGTTTGGATTGCACGTTCATCTCTGTTTTCTCCAGGTGTGTGCAACACTGATTCGATTCTCCAAAACCTCTTTACTCTGAGCCTGACACACACACACTTGAAGAAAAGCTCTGCTGTTATTGTTCAATCTCTTTACCGGTTAAACAAACAGCACTTTCTCTTGGTTTTCCTCTGACCTGATTACCCTTGTGTCGAGTAAAAGACTGCCTCACACCTTCCTCTCTCTCTCTTCTTCTTCTTTTCCCCCTGCCAAAACTCTTTAGAGCTCCTTTAAATATCTTCACATCCCGCCTTCTCTGGAAAGTCGCGTCTCCCTTACAAATCTGTCACTCTACATTCGCAGCATATTATGTTCTCTGTGCGGGCCACAGGCGCCGTGATGTATGTCATGCTCTGCCTCTATTGATTGACCCAAGAGAGGAAGAGAGAGAAAAAGATGACCAAAGAAAAAGAAAAACTCCTATTCTTCAGGCAAATACATATCAAATAACTCCAATATAGGCTGCTTTTTTAATTTAAAGAATCCTGAAAAAATATTGAAAAAAAAAAAAATATTAAGCAGCTTATCTGTTTTAAATATTGATAATAAGCAGAAATGTTTCCTGGGCAGCGAATCAGCATATTCAAATGATTTGTGAAGGATCACGTGACCCTGAAGACTGGAGCAATGATGCTGAAAGCACAGTTTTGATTTGTTTTGTTGTGTTTTATGTCCAGTACTCAAGAACCAGTGAGAAGAGAGACCAGGGGATAGAAAGAGAAAGAGAGTGATAGAGGCTCAGACTGGAATGAAGTCTTGATGAGTATCCTGTCCCAGCTCATCGTGTCTATAATACTCTTCTTGATCGCACATTTTTCACTGCCGCTGAATTCAATTGATCAATCATGTCTGTCTGATGGCACCATTTCAGCTGGTTATTACCACTGCGCTTGTCACGGTGACCTTTTCTTTCTGCTCAGCGCGCTCTTTCACACACACACACACACACACACACTGGCCTCTCTGTGCGTGTGTGTGTCTACACAAGTAGATTTTAAAATTTTCTTTCAAGCAATACTGCGGTGTTCTTGGTGTTTGTCAGCCTGTTTTGTAGAGTATTTATTGGGCAATGCACTGCAGTACGATTAATTCTAGGACATTATTAAACCACTTTAGGGTGTTCGAGCTGGTTGTTAAGCTGTTTCTGTGTGATTTCTGGAATATTCAGAGGGAGATGCTTTGCTAAATGATTGATTGGTTGAGCTAGGGTGTTGCTAGGGTGTTATAATTAGTTGCTAGGGCACTGTTATGCCACGTTTAGGTTTTCTAGGTGGTTGTTAAGCGCTACGCATAGCATAGAACACCTATGTTATGTAATTATTTGGGTAATTAGTGGACGATGCATTGCTATGCGATTAATTTGGTGAGCTATGAGGGTTTTAGGGTGTTGCTATATTGTTACTAGTGTGTTCTTCGTAGTTTCCATAGGTTTGCATTTTTTCGCTCTCTGTGTCTTCCAAGGTTGTAACAATTTCTGTGTTTTTTTAGCCTGCTGATATGCGGGTTGCAGTCGCTCACTGGCCGAAAATTGCATCCTCAAGTCTCTGAGCAATAGTCATAGTGATGCTTGACTTAGCCTTGTGTTTTTCCCCCTTCAGTCTGTTAAAGCTGCATGTTTCTGAGCAGGCGTATTTGGACATCTCCCGTGGGGGTCCTTGAAGTGGAGTGGGTATTTGCTGTATCGGGTGCAGGGGCAAATGAAGTCATTAATTAGGTGCCATTAGGGAGCCTGGGACACAAACCTGATCAATACAACTGCATTTGTCATTCACACCAATCACAGCAGCTTCCCACTCACTGGATGAGCCACATTACTGCGCTGGCTTCCTCTGCTCGGTTGTTCTGGCAGAAGCGATGAACGTTAGAGAAAATTGACTACTGAATACTGACTCCTACCGTGACCAGGAACCAACATCATTATCTTACAGCAAAATCCGTTTTAAATAGAAAATTAAAACAATATTACAGGGAATATTAAACATAGATGTAGTTAATTATATTGCAAAAATCTTAAAACAAATCAAATAAAAAGTACAAATACCATTTAGTTACAAATAATGACATTTGATTTGCTAAAATGCACCCTTAATGAGTAAAGAAGTTGCCGTTTAAAAGGATACTGCCCTAGTGACAGCTTTTGTGTCTCTAAAAGCAAAGTTATTTCATACTACTTCAGAAGACTTTTGAATATAGTGTGCAAGTCATCAGATGCTTTTAAGATACCTTAAGCTAGCTTAGTCACCATTACAGCAAAGAAGGTTTGCAAAACCCATACAAATTGACAGAATTAAAAAAAATGTATTGCCCTGTTTCTATAAGATTACCAAACTAAAGTGTGCAGGTGACAGACAGTTGACGGGCTTCTATAGACATAGAACGAGGCAGATTACTTTTTCTGATAAAGTTAATTTGCGAGCTACTTTTTCAAACAAGTATACAGTTTTAGAGAGTAATGCTATGCATTGTTTTTAAAAGTCCCCCACACTGCCCATTAGTGCTTATGTAATGTCTTTCACCTGGAGCCTCAATGGCACCGGCTTTGAGGCGCTGGTGCACAGTTGCGATGTGTGCTGCCCTGCTGCTGTGGTATTGATCAGCGACTGAGTGGAGCGGATTCCTTTTGACGTGAGTCAGTATTAAGGCTGAGGTAACGAGGGAGCGCTCTCTCAGAGCAGATAAGCAACTCCATAACGCCGCAGGATTCACACCCACAGGGCCTGACCCCATGGGAAAGAGAGAGAGAGAGAGAGAAACTGCCCCACAGCTTCAGAGCCCAGCTTTTACATGACTTTACAAACCAACACAGTACCTAAACAGTTTACTGCATGAAGTACTATAGACTTAAAGTACATCACCTTAATTAGCCTTAAGGTTTCGTTTCACCTAAAGTGGTTTACTGCCGGCAAAATTTACCCAAAAATAAAAATGCAAAGGTTAACCATCCATGCTGTTTGCAATGTACTATAACTGAGGCATGTTATTCTTGTATACAATTTAGGATGGATAGTATATGTGAACTGCAGACATCAGTATTCATATTCTCTGAGGGAAAATGTGTATTTAAACAATAATGTTGGGAATAAAAAAAGGCTGAGGGAAAGCCTATATCAATAATTTATAACAGTAACTGTAATAATTAATAAAAATAAAATTAATAAAATTAGCTTAAAAGGCATGTGCAGTATGGGTGCACTGTTGAAAATGTGCTAAAAATGATTATACCATCTTGGAATCGTTTGGTCGTGCTCACTTTTAAAGTGAATAATATTAATATTATAATTGCAAACTATTTAGGATGACTATATGTGAATAATGACTATAAGTCTGTTTTGTAATCGACATGCAGTAGGCAGATTTGTTGATTATAATGGTACTATTCTTGTTTTGTTTCGTTAAGCATAAACTGTAGACATATGTAAAAAAGAATAATATGCAGATACATTATAAGCTTGCTTGTCCATTTAACAAACATCTTAGCCCTAATGGTGTGAATGGTGGGATTTTACAACTGAAGATTAAATGCATTTTCCAGCATAAACACAAGACAATCAGTTTAATGGTAATGAAAATAAAAGCACATATTCAGAATCCAAGCCAAAGCTGCACAGCACCAGCTCGCTCTCTCCTCCGTGGTGTCTTGGGTTGGCCGGCGTAAAACTGCTCTCATCTTTTTAATGGTCTGCTCTTATGAGACAGCTGTAAAGGGGGGTGCTGGGATGTGTGGATGTTAGATGTTAATTTGTGCCGTAATAGCTTTTCTCGGCGGAATTGCAAATTCTCTTAAATGTCACTTGCAGCATCGCGCCTCAGACAGCCAGGGTCCGTGCGGATAGCAGAGCTGTCTCTCTCTCTCTCTCTGTATCGTGCTACTTTTAATTTGCAGTAATACAGTAGCGCTGTCAGATTAATGGCTGGTGTGACACCTGTGTCCCCGCGGCCTGCTCTCTCAGCTCCGCCGTGTACATAACGCGTGTCACAGCGCATTATCTCTCTGCTCGGCTCGTAATGGGCCCTGCATCTGACTCCAAACCTACTGTAAGAACCGCGGGAGCTCTTGGCCTCTCTTGGCGTGCTGCCACAAGCGGGACCCAAAAAACACTCTGCTTACACCACTAAGATCTGTTACATTGCATCTGACAGTGCTGCGTTTAAAAAGCTCACTGTGGTTATCTCAGAAAATGGTTGTTTGTGTGGTGGGTTAAGAAACTGTCTAAAGCAACGAGTTATATCAAATGTGACTTTCTCAATGCATGTTCATGCATCTGATTACTTTTGTAAAATACATTATATTATGGAAGTAAAATGCAATGAAGAAAACACGTTTCTATGACATTTCACATTTAAATGTCTGTTACTTGCTGTTGTAATTGTTTGTGAAACGTATCAGCAGCTTCTGAATGAAAACGGTTTGAAAATAAATCCTGAAATGCACAGTCCATGCTGGTTCTGTAATGTGAAAACTATTACTAATTCATTACATTATGTAGTAAAATAAAACAAGGTTTTCAGTCTCTCTATTTCAAATTTCACATTTAACTCAAGGAGTTATGTGGCATTTATTTGTAATTTTTCAAAATTATGAAAGTAAATTTTACTTTTTTTTTTTTTTGCAATTATTCATGTAATTTACTAACAATTTTTGAGTGAAAATCCTTAAAAGTAAATTTACTATACATTTTACTTCCATAATTTCATGTGAAAGTTTATTATAAATATCAAAATAATTTTTGTTATTTTTTTGCAACCTGTTACTTGCTTTTTTCTTTATAGGTATCCACTTAAAATGTCATTGACTCATTTGATTTTGTTTCAGTTTAATGCAAATTTTGTTGACTTGCAACATGCAGCATTATGGGATTTTGCAGCATTATAGAATTTCGCATTCTATATTTACTAGATCTTGCTGCAGGGAAGACATTGTTTTAAAAGCATCTTTAGCCCAGTGTGTGTGGAGGGCTGCAGGTTCGTCTGGCAAAGATAAAGTACACCTATTCTGGATTCCAGGTGTCTGCAGTCTGTACTGTGTGTGTGTGTGTGTGTGTGCACGCGCATCACATGACTGTTTGTGAAGTTATACATAACATACCCCTGCCCTCCTCCTCTCCCCTCCTTTCTCTCCTCCACCTCTTCATCCCCATCGCTTAAATCAAGAAAATGGCCACGCATCAAGAGGATCATTTGGGCCCGAGAACAACCCTCAAAACAGTCAATCATCTTAAAGACGCACACACAGACACGAGCAGATCTGAAGTCTCCCATTATTCCTGCCGCCGCTGATGTCACCCCTGCGCCCTTGCAGCCTCTGACAGCAAGAAAACCGATGAACTCAAAGCAACGCTCTAATCACGAGAAGGACTGTTTCTGTGCGCAGCGGATCACGTGATGCTGAATGCGGAACTCTGTGTAAATGGCAGTTGCATGGTCGGCACATGACATGCATGCCACTATCTTTGCTTTGCTGTTAACTTAAACACCTATTGCCACGCACCATTTATGCCATAAATAATCTCTCTAGAGCCACAAGGAAATGACATCATGACAACTCTGGGAACTGAGGGCACCATATGAATGTAGACTGTTCACAAAACCCTCCAAAGATGGTGAGCGTCAAAGTCATCAGACAGGAAACATGTAAGTGCACTTATCATTGTTGTACTATATTGCAACATTTGCAGTAAAATTGGTCACTGGATTTGACAAAAAGCATAAAATCTTGAAAGATATGCAAAGTTTTGTCTGAGATATGTAAAGACGTAAAACTGTATATAAAACTGTACATTTTGATGAATTAATATTTAGTGATTTTAAACTATTGCATCCACAATAAATGTATTTTTTTTTTTTTTTACATAAGGTATGTATGGCTACTGGATATATATATACACACACACAGTATATATTTAGAAAATACTTGTATGTATTTATTTAATTTATATTACATATAGATAAAACATAATTTAAAATATAAACAACATATATTTATTTTTTAAAACTAACATGCATGTGTGAACAAAAATTTTTATTTTAAATGATTAATCGTTTGATAGCACTATCAATATTAAATAATAATAATTTATTTTGTGACTTAATATACTAAATATTTTAAAGGTTCAGATTTTTTAAAATTTCAGAAAGAATACTTTTATGCTCACCAAAGGTGAATTGATTTGATTAAAAAAAAGAGACAATAGTAATATTGTGAAATGTTATTACAATTTAATCTCTTTGAATCTATTTTAACATGTAATTTATTCCTGTGATTCAAAGCTGATTTTTCAGCATCATTTAATCATTCATGATCCTTAAATCATTCTAATATGCCGATTTTATGTTAGCATTATAATCTGTGTTGAAAATAGTTGTGCTGCTTCATATTTCTGTGGACAGTATCATGCATTAATGAACAGCAAGTGTGAAAATAGAGGTCATTATAACATGTTCAACATATTTCCTGTCACTTCCAATTCATTGTAATGCATCCTCGCTGAATCAAAGTATCACTTTCTTTCATAAAAGAAATAAATATATCGAATGTCAATCTGAGATCGGACAATAAGTGGATTGGCTGCAAAGTTGACCAGATGTACTAATAAGTGCCTTGAGAAAGAGAGAGAGGTCCTTGAGCTAAATGTCCTCTTAAGACTGTCGCTCTTGTTTGACTGAGTTTGTTAGTTGGCTACATCATCTTGACATGTAATTACTGAAGCTCTCTTAATCACTGCAGTGCAGATTAATAACGGGGGGCTCCTGTGGGGGTCACATCACCACATCAAACCACTCTCTGCCTCCCTCTGAGTCACACATTTGATAAATACTGCACCTAGTCATCACACATTCAAGGGCGATCTGCTCCAAGTATTATACGGCAAAAATAAACGAAGTAGATTTTAAGCAGAAAGCTGTCGGTGAATGCACAATACAAGAGCACAGTGGACAGAGAGTCATCAGATACCAGGTGCTTCTGCTTATCCAAATATACACCTTATATGATCGCTTATGAACAGATACGTAATAATAAATAAATCATAAAATGTAGTAATATTAATTCAATTAAAAACGAAAATAAATATTGAGTTAAACATTTAATGATAATAATAATAGTTGTTGTTTATTAAAGTAAAAAAGAAAAAGCTCAGCGTGGCTTCAGGCTTTTTCTGCATGTCCTCCAAAAGAATGTGAATGAGAGAGAAAGCGCAGACTTACCAGCATCTCTTTTCCTCTTTTCTCCATTCGAGCGAGGGATTCCCAGAATGCCGTTGATTGAGTAGGAGCCCACGGGGTCATTGGAGGAGCTGGAGACTGGAGGAGATGCTGTGCTGGGGACTATAAAGAGTGAAAGAGAGCAAGAGAGAAGGTAGATGATGGAAATGTGTATAACAGCATTTACCTCTTGCATTCGATCTGTTTTACGAAGATACTTCGGGGTTCAGAAGTCTGAGACCACTAGTGTTTGGGATTTTTCTACTTTAATGCACTTTATTGCAAATGATACTATTAGCATGAACACAAAATCTCTTTTAACAGCAGGACTGATGATCACATACTCCAGCATGATATGAGAGTATCTTCAGCTTCAGTGAAAGCAAGATTCTGATTGTCTGTCACATTTACCTGCACTCAAAATGTTACCTCAGATGTGTATAATCTTGTATATTTCTTCTTTATTTTCTGCCACTGAGTGTTAAAACTTTCTCTTTTAAAAAAACAGAAATTCGCTGGTTTACATTTAACAATTTTTCCCTTCACTTCATATGATTTTTAAATGATTTATAACACATAGCTCTGCTAATTTGTACTGATGTGCAGAAAAAATGTCTAATATTACCTAATTTGTTTAGGCTCAGTTCACAAATGCCAGTAAAACATCTCATACAGGCGTTTCATAAAATAGATTTTATTTTTTTTTTTTATAAACTAATGCACTTATTGCAATAATAAATGGAGTCGGCTGGAAAAAAAAAATCAGAAGTATACTTAACATGAGTCTTAAGAATCATTGATACATTTAAAAACGGGCAATTAAGCAAATTGTTCTGGTTCAGAGGAAGACAAAAGAAGAAAAATTATTTGAATGGTTGTTTATACAATATTACTGACTTTGGCTACTTACGAATCAAAAATGCTACAGAAATGCATTTCATTTTGAAAAAGGTGCCAAAACAGACTGCCCCTCAAAACTGGTAAGAAAAAAGTATTGGATTTGATTCTGCAAATACGACGCAGGGCCATGCAACAAATGAAAAGATGATAAAAGTTTAGCATGCATTTTGAACTAAACCACTATGACATAGTAGAAAAGCATCTGATTGTGGTTTTTCTTCTGCAGGTAAAATCCAGCTCTGAGCAGAACGCTTTGGCCCTTAATTTGATTTGAAGGAATGACCTTGTCCACAAAGGTCCAAAGATGGCCCCTGGAGTTAATGATGTGAGCTTACCTATAGTGTGTCCTGGGGTGGAAAGAGACGTCCCATCTGGTGAGGGGTGAAACGGCTGCTGAACCTTGGTCCGAATGATCCTGCACAGTAAATACAGTACATTCACTCGCATGCAGGGTGTCCGTCTGTCTCTCTCTGATAATCTCAGATTTACTTTATATATCTCAGAGCAGACAGAACGGATAACCACAGACGTTCAGATCCCCGTTTAGCCGAGCGAGAAGCAGACTCGCTGTGCCTTTAAGGTGCGATACAGCGAAAAGCTCTCTGAGCTCTTTTGCCTTGAGTGATCTTGCAAACAAAGCATGAAATCACAACAATTCACCTCGATAATCGTCCTCTGTGTGTGTGTGTGTGTTTGGTTCCTGAGGAGAGCCTCAGGCTGGGTTCTAGCTTGGATGAGGTTCTATTGATCTAGACTCTAGGATAAAAAGTTCTGAATTAGCCACATGGGTACCGGGATGCAAATGGAAAGCTATAAATTACATGTGACAGGAAAGCAATAGTTGCTCAGTGCGGTGTACAAGCTTACGCCAGCATTTGATTCTGTTAATCTGAACGGCACTTTGGGAGAAAGGCCCGCTGTCACGCTCATTTGTAAACTTTAGATCTATTCATCACCAGTGGCACTGCTTCTGTTTCAGCAGACACATGCAAACAAACACACTGGGAAGAAGCCACGTTTGTGCTGCATGCAACAACCATGCCTTTTTGTTTGTGACGTATTTTTCATTTCATGCCCCATGAATATTATTGATTGTAAAAATGTTTAGAATAGACGGCGGATACTATTCAAAGAGCAAATTTATTTCCATTAAAATGAGTGTGCTGCTAATATTGATATCTGCGGAAATAAACATCAGCTTTAGGGATGCCTCCTCGGGGCATTGAAACAGAGAATGGAAAGAACGTGCCGTGACAACATATCAATATTATATTTCATTTCTCTCTTTAAAACCATAGTTTGACCCCCTCGCATGGCCTGGGGAGAATAAATCTGCAGACTTTATCCACAATCCATGTTTCTGTTATCGAATAAGTCATTTGGAAGAGTGAATTAATGTCGGGGTTGTGTCTGAAAATCCTCTGAAGAAATATTAAAATTGCTTTACATGTGAATCAATAATATCGAGCGGTGTTGAGGAGGTTTTTATAAGTCTGGTGGTTTCGGTGCTGTCACTTGTTGGCTGTGGAGACACTTTAGTACAACAGAAACTCTGTTACACTTAATAACATACGTTAAAGAAAACAAGGCCTGCACACACGACTGCAGCTTTTTTCTTTCATGCAGCATTTATCTTTAATGAATAAAGCACAAGATGTCCCAGGTGCAACTGATGCTCTTACTTTGCACCAAAACTTAACGCACCCACAAACTCTTCATTGCAAGCTGACCAGAATTCCCATATTCGCAGCCTTATTCAATAATCCATGCATCGCGTCATGCATAACTATATCAACATGCTGTTCACTATAAACAGACGTAAAGGTGGAATAAATAGCATTTCATCAAAGTCAAGATCGATTGCTAATACAGTCTTTAAAAGGAGTCACTTTTGCCTGCATTCATATTTTAATTCCCCTCATAAACAAAGAGCTGTTTCCTGTTTCAAAATAGCCAGACTGAATTCAATTAGATTTTAGAGACCTTTAGAGGCTTGGGTAATTACATTAACGTACATTTTGCATTTATCTCACAAGTTCATGTCAAAAGACGTTCAAATGGCCCTTTTTAGGTGACCATGAGGCATGAAATGAATTTTTTCTAGCCTTCTCTTCTGTTGTGTGAGGCGCTCTATTCTTCACCATCGACTCATTAAAATGTAATGCAGAGTCTGGTTTTATGGAAGAGTGAATCTTAACCAAAGTTCAGCGCCTCACTGCTTCTTTTTACCGGTTTGATTTTCCACACAAATCTTAACACACCACCCTAAACCACCATTTTAAGGATGTAAATAGGATCATATTGGATTATGGATTATGCATAATGCAGATTTCCTATATTTGTAGGCTAGGTGGTATATTATCGATCATCGTTCCAGTTGGAACAAAAATAAAAAAAAAATAAAAATAAAACCTTGTGGATTAATTATAAAAGAAAACGTACTTTCGTTATATTATTTCACACCAATATCAACAGTGCATTTTCTAGACTATTCATTTCTACACAAATGAGAAATTCTGTTAGTCTCTAATCTCGATTCTGTTAGTTTAGGAAACTGAAAATGATGAGATATGAAAACTGCAGTCTTCTTTTTAATATAGATTATTCTGGAAAGCAGAAGGAGCAGATAAATATCGGTATGAGCTCTAATCGAGCTGCTCCGTGTCTCTTTTACCGGGTCTGATCGCAGTTCATTGATCGCTTTTCACTCGGTCAGATGAGATTTTAGAGCTTCAGTCTGTCATTGTTGAGGTGGTTTGAAGCAGGGGACTGAGTTTCATCCACAAGCCGCAGAACGCAGCTGTTTACTGCGACATCGAACAGCTTAATATTCACCAAAATGCATGAGAATTTCAGAACATGTTTTGGAAATAATTTCCATTTTTGCCCCTCAACAGTGTGTTCAGACGTGGTAAAACACAGCGGTTTGATTGAAGCTTATTCTGTTTAGTTGTTATTTATTTATTTATTTTCCCAATGGTTTTAACCTTTTTTAATAAATCGAGGGACGTCAAATGCATTAGTAGTTTTGCATTTAAATATAGCTAGGTTTTTAATATTTGCGCTCGGTTTCATTCCGAGTTTTAAAAGCTACGAAGTTACTCAAGGCGCGCTAAACAAACGTTTGCGCTTTCACCTGAGTAACCATAGCAACCGTCCGCTTCTCGACCACTTCCAGGTTAGATCAGTTATCGGGACAAAACACACATAGACTATTGTCAAATGTGGGGGAAATCGTCTTGACGGAAGCTAGAAACGCCATAGACGTTTTCTGTCGAAAATTAGGTACCTGACAAAAAAGTAGAACGAATTATTGGCACATCAGTTCTTGATAAATGCCTGGGTTTCCTCACCTGTTTATGGAAGAGACGCTGGGGACGGTGTCGTTATCGCAGATGCCCTCCGCCAGCAGTCTGTCCCGGATCTCCCAGGCGAACATGGTGGGGTTCTGGCGCTTATAGTCCGCTATTTTATCCACCACCTTCGGCGTGGCCACTTTAGGTTTGGATCCTCCGATGACTCCAGGCTTTATGCTGCCAGTCTCGTAATATCTGCAGAAACACGTGTAAATCTGATTTTCATAACCTGACCAAACCTAATGACAATAAACAACAGATGCGTGCTAACAAAGCCATGAAAATGTTTTATCTAAGCTACTTAACAAGGCCCATAGCAGTACTAGTAGGAAATTATCATATGATTAGAATACTAATTTAAAATTTTGCGCAGCAGGACATTAAACAGCCCATCTGTTTTAGTTACCCACTTATTAATCTGGAAAAAATCGATTGGAAACGGAATTTATGATGACCAAATTACAATAAGCTAAAAATCTATTTATGTTAGATTTCTTTTTTTTTATTATTATTAATAAATCCATTTTTATTCAATCCATTATTTGTTAGATTTAATAAAATGGCCAGGCAATGAATAAACAAGCTCATTATCATTTCTACTTCTCGTTTTTGACCTTGCTGAGCATACTTATTCATTTTATTTTAATAATTAAAACATGCAAATCATTGGTCAAATAATTTATTTTTAAGCACGTATATGCCCAAACCAAAATAATTTAATTGGTCTTTCATCTTAAATAATTTAAAGCACTTTTGGAATTTTTTATAGTCTGAGAAACCCGTTTGTAGCTAATTAAAATCATGGATCTTTAGCTTAAGTGTTTCTTTTGGTTTAGTTTATTCAAATGGGGGAATAATTAGGGGGAAACGCAATATTGCTTGATTCTCTGCGCCGTTGAAAAGAGCAAATGTTTTCATTTTGTTTTCTTTGACAGTATGTTGGATGGTTCGCCACGTGCTTCGACTAAAACTATTGCAGTGCGTTGCTTATTCTGTTAAAAAGATGATTTATCCAGTCTGTTGTGAGTTCATCGGAAGACAACGTAATTTTAATTTTGAAGGTAAAAAAAAACAGAAAAACGACACAAAGCATGCAGGAACAACATGCACTTTACATCCACTGCTGCGTTGTTCTTTATTGGGGCGTCTTGCACGGAGTAAATTTCACGTTAGGGTCTCACCTGCCCAGGATCTTGCTGACGCAGCCGTGACTGACCCTCAGCTGTCTGGAGATGTCACAGGGTCGGACCCCTTGATGCGCGAGCTCTACGATTCTCTGGCGCACGACGTCAGGTAAAGGCCTTCCGTTCACGAACACCCCGCCCAGCTGGTTCACTCCCCCGTGCCCTATACCGGAGACAACAGCAACAAACACCCACAACATAACATTACATACAGGCCGTCAGCGACGCCCAATTAACATAAGACGCGTTCTGTAGGGCCACACACGAGCTCGAAAACGCAAGAAAGGTTAATTGCAATCAAACACACTTTGTGCTAATGAATGCCTGACTCTTCTCACATCAAGTCAGTGAATAAACAGACGCGAACGAATACATGCAATGATGAAATAATTCTGCATTATTTGCGTTATTTTCGTTTGTAGATATACACGCACTAACATATATTATATTACTTACATTATTATTATTTTTATAGTACATTTATTTTCTATAGCTAATAATTGAAAACATTATATATGCATATGCATTTATATTTATTATACAAAAATAAATTCATATATAAAAATATCTGTTCGTATATTTTCATATTCATATTTTATATCTATTTTATTTCTAAATGCATTATAGATGTAACACAGTTGGGTAAATATAATGACTATATGTAGCATTATTAAAACGTTTGGCTAATTCTTTATAGGGTCGAAAAATGAACATTTATTTTGCTCTAGTACATGAAACATGATGTACATGAAACTCCTGTCCTGTTTGTTGAAACAATGCTGGGGTTTGTTACTCGTAGGTGAGCGATTAAATTACACGAGCATTTATTGTTTTCATTCCCTAGATATAAATTATTAAACAGTTTTGTTTGATCACGTTACATATTGTTATTCTCACTTGATTGTTTTCCTTAAAATGTTAAATTTTAATTAAATTAAAAGTCCAAAGTTTGATGCTGAACCATTTAGCAATGTCATATTTTCAAATGCACCGTGTTTGCGTTGAAGAATCACGAATATTTACTACTTTGACGCAAAGTGGAATTTTTTCCCAGTGTCATGGATATTTTGGTCTTTGTTAATTCAATTCATTCACTTTCTATTTTTGCAAATAAAAACGCAAAAGGCGCATGTTTTAATTTCCACACGCAGACACATTTATCTCGATTATTAACCGAGTTCTTTAATGTTTCTGTTTTAGAATGATTTATTTATTATCTCATTCCCCCTAAATGCTATATAAGAGCAGTGCAATTTTTTGGTCTTTTTTATCCGGAAGCCTAATCGTTTTTCCGTTCCAGTCAGGATCTTAATGGGCTCAAACGTGCAAGACATTCTCCAGATAAACTCCGGTGTAACTCACGGTGCATGGCGGAGAAGGGGTCTGCCTTACAGTGAATATCCATCGGATAACAGAGAAAGGACAGATAATCAACTGAAGTCGCCGTCTCGTCTTTCTTACACACAGAACAACTGACAGAAACGAAGAAGATGTACGGTGAATCCAGCCGAGGAGAGGGGAACTTCGGAAAGTTGCAAATGGACGCAGGATTTGTCAGGTGTCAGACATGACCGTGCGTTATAGGTCAGAACAAAGTGCTCTCAAAGCAATAAATGCTTAAATGTTTTCAGCGCGCATGCTTTCCCCAGAACTCGTTTTCCAGCGTTCGTCCCATCCATCCGCGCGTTAGTATCTCTTATATCCCGGTGGTCTCGGTTAGCAGGTGCGGGGCTGCCGGGTTCGGGTTTTGCGCATGGATGACAGATAGCAGGACCATTGGAGACTGCGGGTTTCCTGTGCCCAGCTTTCCGTCAGTAACAACAACAACAACAACACGATGCGTTCGCACGCGCGCTCGGCCCGGGACTGAAGGACTTGGGTCGCTCGTGTTGGTTTGTAAAAGCTCCAGCCCCCTCCTTTACGCGGACCCCTCGCCACTACGGATGAGTGTATCAGACAAAGGCAGTAGATTCCAGCACTTTGTGATTCGCTCAGATGAAGCTCCATCCGCCTGTCACTCCAAAAGGGGAGGGAGAAACTCGGCGCCTCTGAGTGAACGAGAGTTTAGTGGAAATTGAGCGAGGGTGAGAGCAAATCATTTGCTTTTCTTTGTGATATAATAGTTTACGACTTATGAGGGATACTGTCAGATCGGAACGGCGTGTTTTCTTCCGCGTCCTTAATGAATCACATCAATTCCGTAACGAATAACAAACGAGCGCACAGGTAATAAGATGCGTAAAACGAGCGTTTGTATTAAATTAACCTTCACCTTCAGTCAACATCTCAGAGTAACACTCTCAGAATACAAGCGCGCAGCTGTGGCCTCCCAAATACTGGGCCAAAAACGCATCTAGCAGGAAAAGCGCAGCTCTGATGTCGTTAATGGAGAGGTCGATGGTGTGATTATGGTTTGATTTAAACACCATCTTGTTTTGATTTGCTGCGCTCGTCTCTGCGGTGAGTCGGTCAGACTGACAGAGACTGACTGTAGGTGGCGCTATATCGTCTCCAAATCCTCCGGAGACGAAACAAAAAAAGATTTGGAAAATACATATTCGTTTGTTTATCCTTACAGAATTGGAGGCAAAAAAAATATTACAATATTGTATTCTCTTGATTGCAAGGCAACATTGTTTTGTTATTAATATTAGTTCTAAATTTCTAACACACTTAATTTACAGTATAGCCTCAATTCAGGCTTTTTAAAGGTGTTGGGTAAAAGTAAATATTACACTGGTGTACATTACTCCCTCAAGGAATGGACATTTTTATTTATTTTATTTTTACATTTAGTGGAAAAGTTCGGTATGGCCTTTATCAGACACAACTGGACCTTTTTTGACTCAGTGGGAAAAATAAAAAATAAAAAACAGTTGTTGTAAGTGTTTTACCTTTATTCAGCGTTTGATGTTGTGCCTGTAATTTACAAGAGAGAATCGCCTTTTTATCTAAAACCGCTTTGCTTTATGAGAAAGCAAATATAATAAACGAGCTCTAAATTGCAGATTTGAGGGGAGTCATTCTAAATGAAATAAAAAATAATGAAAAATTAAATAATTAAAAATACTGAACTACAAAATGCAATTTCAAGATTTGGAAGGGTTTAAGAAGAATTTGAAATTATGATTTTATTTAAAATATTAATGCACACAATATTACCTCATGCAATATTTAACAACCGGACATTTTTTTTCTGAATAAGTTTTATGTTTAGTTATTTCGTGGTGATATTTTATAAACAAAGAATGAAATACTCTCTGGCACTATAATGACTGCAGAAAGCGGCAGTAAAGTGGAAATGTTTTGGACGGATCTCTGAGGGACGCAGGGGGCAAGTCGGCTAGTCTGCCTCCTAGTTAGGTTAGAGGATGATTTTTCTTTCTCCTGGTGTTTTTGGAGGAGCTTCTGGTACAATATGTAGCACTGCGGGCTCTAATTTCACCCTCCGTTGCACACCTTCCCCAAAGCTAGGTTTTTTCTCTCTGTGAGACCCCCTCCCAGCCTTTCCCCCCTGCCCTTGTGCTCTCTGCGTTTTTTGCTCTTTTTTTGTAGACTTCTAAAATTAAGTGTTAGTGTTTTTGTCACCCTTGGAGAAATTTCACACTGAATTTGAACAGACACTGTAAATCATAGCAGGACTTGCCGTTATGCGTTTGAGTCCGTCTCGGATACAATTTATTAAAAGCATTCAAACAGCAGACCATTATTAACGGATCTATTATAAATAAACTAAACCATAACAAAACAAAACAAAAAAAGAAACATATATAGGCTATATATTTAACAGTTTAATGTCACTCTAACTTATTTATAGTAACAGTATATTAACGTTATGGATATTAATCCCACCTGAGGACGTGCAACTGAAAAAAAAAAAGTCTGCAAGCAATGTAAAGTAAAATGCAAAATCAAAAAAAAAAAAAAAAGAAAAAATTTGGGGAGTTAATTTCATTAGGGCCTTGCGTTCTGACAGTGAGTAATCCATCTTCTCTCCGGCGCTGTTCAGAGTCTCTCCAAACACAGACGGGAACCACACACACTCATCCCGAAGATGGATCTCTCCGTTCGTTCCGGCTCTCCTCTGTTCTGCTGAGCATTGAGGAAGCTCATTTTGCCAGAGGTGAAGATATTTCCTCGTTCTCTCAGCCTCCCGTTCTCATGGTAACGTCACTGATTGATCAGAGCAGCGCGCGCTTCATTAGCGAGCATCAGCAGAACTGAATTTTCATATTCCGAAATAAATATTTATAAAATAAATAAACATTTTTTATTCCCATCGTAATTTATGATAATAAGTCGATTGTACATTAATTTTTATAGGCTAATTTATTGTTTCATACAAAATGGACACATTAACACCACTTCATTTCTGAACTTTTAAACTTAAAGTGAAACTATTAACTCTTTAACCCTAAAACGATTGGCGCAGAAAGACATAATGAAACCCTGAACTTAACTGGAAAGTGTAAAGTAAAAGGATTTGGGCCCCGAGCTTGTGTTGCGAGGGGACAGATGGAGACTTCACGCAAGAGATTGATTCTGCGCTCGCTTTTAATTTCGACATAATTAATTAGATCATTACAACAGTTTTCCATTGATCTTGCCATTTAGGCCTAAAATTAAAAGGTGAATCAGTTAGCTGTTAGATATATGTTGTCTATTAACAGAGGCATATTAGTAAGCAAATGGAAACACGCACACAAGCGCGCGCGCACACAATGCATGTGTAATTCTGTGCTTCCCAGAGAAATGTGCAAGCAACCAGCAGAGCTATATATAGGTATATATGCAGTACATATTCGTGTGACAAAAATGCATTCATTCGTTCAAATCGTGAAATAAAATTTATAATTAAGCAATGTAAAATAAGTAAAAAAAAAAATAATAATAATTAAAAATACGTTTTTTTAATATGTAAAAAAAGTGAAAAAATTAACTGCACTAATGATAGTAATAAAAATATTTTAAAGAATCAATGTTATATATTCTAATATTAATTATCATTATTCCTGATCCATAAAATCAGTTTGAAGTGTATTTGACTTGAGGAGTGTGTGTTCAGCACGTGTTGTCTACATTCACAGACCATTTAAAGTTACTGCCTCCCATGAAAAGCATCAAAAATTACGCCGAGAAATGAAAGTTCAATATTTAACTTTTACTGCTCTTCAGCTCACGTTTTAGATCATAAACCTGATTTCGCAGAAATATGCCTTTTAGAGGCCAGTCGTAAAACGCAATACGCTGAAAATATAAATTAGGAAACGAAATGAGAAATTCTTCACAGATGAAAAAACAGCAGGATGACGATCTTGGTCCCTCCTTCTCGCTCTCGTTTTATCTCTTTAATACTCAAAATCAAAGTAGCGAGGACTATAATATAATATATTTATGCATGTGCTTGTTTTGTGACACGCAAGGCAGAAAAAAAAGTCTTAAAATAAACTCTTAAATAAAAAGTAAAATGAAGAAACATCTAATATAGTGCAGTTCCTGCTCTGCTTTATTTTGCTCATCCTGAAGTGTCCCACAGGCTAATAATCAGGTTAATCTGTCTGATATTAAGCACACTGGGGAGGTAAAAATCCAGCACATGACAGTCAGTGGTTCATACAATATGCAGATTTCGAAAGAATTCCTAAATGTGCCCTGAAGTGTTTAAATATAAATAGTGTTGAGGTTATGCCTGGCTTTTCACTGCTGCTGTCAAGGGAAAATGGAAAATTATAAGTCCTTAAACTGTTCACGCTTTGCTGGTCAAACTTGTCTCTCATCTGAAATAAAAAAAAGTGTTCTTGTCAAACGAGCAGATCTATTCTTAGCGCATCTCAAATCAGACGTTAGATTAATCGACTCTGCGTTTTATTAGGCATTGATTATAGTCAGTAGCTAATGATGTGAAGTTTGAAGATGGTGACAGACCAGTTTTCCCAGCGCATGCCCTAAAGCAGGTCCATAGTGCCTCTGTGTGTGTGTGTGTGTGTGTGTGTGTGT
>JAUMHQ010000069.1:18081311-18092111 GCA_032361165.1 Enteromius paludinosus
CAGACCAGTTTTCCCAGCGCATGCCCTAAAGCAGGTCCATAGTGCCTCTGTGTGTGTGTGTGTGTGTGTGTGTGTGTCACACACAGCTGCGCTGCTCTGAAGCGACAAAAAACAGCTTTTTTGTACCCCGGTGCAATATGGGAACCAGCCCGTCTGTCCAAGTCGGCCCTTGGGCATCGTCTCTCATTTGTGTGGCCCGTGGCATCAGACACACTCTCTTCTAGAGCATGTAGTTATGCTAATACTCTCATCATTTATCTGGACACAAACATTCCACTATTGTGTGAATAATTTGTAATTAATTCGTTGAAAGGGGAGCAGAAGAGTGTCCGCCTCTAACTGAGAGATAATGCTTTGACAGGTGAATAAATACATGTGTTTTACAAAGAGAATGAATAATTGGACTTGTCTGCATGTGTTTCTCCCTGCACATGAGCTCTTTATAAGACAAGCAATTTTTGTTATGAGATATAATAAGAAATGAAATAATCATTACTTCTTTGGTACACAGTGTAGACTTCTATTAAAGTATCATGCTTCTCTGACCTTTCTGCCGGTGGTCTCATGTGAGATCTGCTCTGATTGACAAGTTACTGCAACTCTTACTGTATGAAAAAAAAAAAAAAAAATATATATATATATATATATAATTTTTATATCTATTTTTATTTTGTCTAATAGATTTTAGGAGAAACCAGTGTTATTTAACATCAATATCAGTATAATATAATAGAAGAACTGCTGATTTTTTTTTTTCATTTTTTTTTAGATTTTATATTTCACTAATTGGTATGTGTATCTTTGTCATTTTATTTTTAATTTTTTTCACATGTCTAGTTTTTATAATTTATTATTTCACTTTTTATTTTTTTTTATTTTACATCAAGTTAAACTAAATAAATTGAGAAATGTCTCTTTAGCTTTAAGTTTTCATTACAGTTAGTTTTTATTTTACTACAAAGTAGTTTTCTGTGCATTTACTTGATCGAAAAATACAGTAAACAAATACACATATTGTGAAATATTATTGCTTTTCAAAACAAGTGATTTCAATTTGAACATATTGTAAAATGTAATTTATTCCAGTGATGCAAAGCTAAATTTTCAGTATCATTTCTCCAGTCTTCAGAGTCACGATCCTTTATATGTTGATTTGTTGCTAAAGAAAAACAGAAACATTTCTATTTATTGGTTTACTGTTATATCAAATGAACACATCCTTGCTGAATAAAAGGGTGTGTATATATATATATATATATATATATATATATATACACTCTCAGAAATAAAGGTACAAAAGCTGTAACTGGGGCAGTACCTTTTCAAAAGGTACACCTTTGTACCTATTAGTTTCAAATATGTACACTTTGAAAAGTACCACCCCAGTGACAGCTTTTGTACCTTTATTTCTGGGAGTGTATATATAAAATAGGATATTAATATCATTCTTTTTTTTATTTTACGACCCCAATCTTTTGATCAATATACATATAAGAATAAACTACTTTATAAATATCCACAGGTATTGAATTTATTAAAAGTAGGTTTAAAGTTTTCTCTGAAGGCAGTATGATTCTGCTGACTACCTTTTTCCAGTAGTTTTGATGCCAGCAGTGTTAATGTAATGCCTCAGAATCGTGCCTACAAAGTCAGCTCATTAAGGTTTGGGGCTGAACCCTGCTGTCTCTATTGCTCTGACTTCAGCATTTCGTCATTTTACAAAACATACTTACACGAGTATTCTTTTTCTGAGATCACAGAGTTAAACCGCCAAGATCAATTACAATTAGTCTCTGAACATTTATTACCCATAAGTCTGTGGTGTGAATCTAACCTGTGAACCCTGGAGCGGGCGGCCCAATATGGCTGCCACGGGGCGGCACTCAGTGGCGCAATCAGTCCATCATGAGTAATTAAGTGCCCCTCCGTCGGCGTGATGCAACGCTCTCTCGGCTCTCATCCATCCTGTGACACGGAGGCCGGCGAAGGAAATGAGCTCTCGTTCATCATTCCTCCCTCACTCCCAACTCACACAAACAAACAAACAAACAAATAAACACATAAACAGCCCATTACCGCCAGTCTCAGGCCTCAGCGAGCTTACGTACGGAATGATGATGTTTTTCCTCCGTACAAACGTGTGTGTGTGTGTGTTGTGAAGGAGCTGGGCTGGTTTGGTGGTGAATCTGTTGAGTGCTGTCTACGGCTGAGTGCTCGGTCTGACAGGCGTCTCAGCACAGCTGGATTCTCTCTCTGTGTGTGTGTGGGCACATGCTTTAACACTTGTTTGCTGTTCTCGTCTCATCTCAGGGTCTCACCTGTGCCAGGTAAACATCTGCTGCGGGCTCCCAGCAGGCATTGCTCTGGGTGAGGGCGTGGCATGCTCGGCGTGCTGCAGGTGGGCTCCGGCGGCTCCAGGGACTCATGGAGTTATTAACAGGTAAGCAGGGCAGGAATGGCACACCGGTGGAATCAACCCCGCCAGCCTGAAGGAAGAGAAAAATTGATGTCTTTTAGCTCCGCCTACTTTAATGATCATTCATTTATAAGGTTAAACAAAAAACTTTGGTTTCAAATAAGTGCACATTATAAAGTTTATATATATAAAACTTTTATTTAGATCCATTGTATATATATACCATGCATGTTATTATTATAGGTTTATTAAATGTTTGGGAGGCATTGTTTTAGATTTTAGAAAAATTGCTGAAAAAAGCCCTTCACAAATAGAAGTCTTATTTAATTTGAAAAAAATGTGACCAAAGACGCACCACAAACACAGTGAAATGTTTCTGTGTGATTTAGCTTGTCCATGTTTATGTGATTATGTGTGTGTGTGTGTGTGTGTGTGTCAGGCTGTTTTACCAACACTATTGATTGCAGGTGATGTGCTGGACAGAGTCCATCTGACCCCACAGAGCCTTAAATACATCACTGTCCAGCAGGGACCTCCAGAGACGCCACCGAGCTTCATGTGAGTGTGTATTCATGTCTGTTTGCCTATAACACTCATGTGTTTTCCTTGCCCGAACAATCTGCATTAAATTCTTTACATGGACAGAAAAAAGATTCATGTTGAAAATCTAAACCTGATACACCCAACTGTGTTTAGAGCTGTCAAAACAAGAACATGGCATAAACTTCTATCATTTTTACCATATCTTCTAATTTAAAGCAGTAATGACTTCTTGAAATGTTTTGTTTTATTTATATTTCTGTGGGAAAATACATAGGGGTGCATATATATTCACTCTTTTTACAGAGTGTTTATTTCCCAACACAAACCCATTTGTTTCTATGAAGCGTTCTGGCCCCCAATCCTATACTAATAAAATGTTAACTTGATGAACTAATGTTGATGAACATTATTTATTTAACTTGTTTTAGTGACCCTCTCTCTCTCTATACACACACACACACACACACACACACACTGTACACTGAAACAAGACTCTATAATAGTAATTAGGATGCAATTTGAAGTTTTTCGGATTTTCCCTCCATCAGTTTTTAACCTAAACATGTTTACTTTGTGTCTCTGTGTCAGTTTTCTCATGTCAGGGCTGAAGGGTAAATTAATTATAGAGCTGTTGACTAAAAGAGCATTTACTTGAAATTACATAAAAATGCTAATTAGCCCGGGGTTATGAACTCCTATTTAACCTTGTGAATGTGTGTGTGTGTGTGAGTCAGCCGAGAGCTCTGGGTCGCCTGAAATCGTCACCTAATGGCTTTGACGGGACACACACTCGCCGCGTCTGTGCTTCTTTTGTCTTCATTCAGATTGAAATGGACCACTCGCAGCTCACGTGTATCCATCTTCCAGAAGCCCAGCTGTTCTGGTGTCTGCGGCCCAGCTTCCACGCATCGCTTTACAAATTGTCTGTGAATAGTGTGAATAAGCCCCCCACACCACCCCATTATCGCCGTGTCCTGACAAATGGTCCATGTTTCTGTGAACGTGTGCATGTGTGTTTGCTGATTCCATCCGCTGCTCTGTTAATATCAACACTTAAATAACAAAAAAGACTGATTTAAGGTTCAGAATATTTGGAGGGATGAGTCTTTTTCAGCATTGTGACTCCTACACTATATTGCAAGTTTTTCTGAAACTACAGATGAAGTTTTATGGAAGAAACAGTCTGAAATTTTAATACTTTTCCATTCCGCATTTTATTTTATTTTTAACATTTACTTAGGAAGTGACATCACATTTGGAACATCACTTCCACGCTTTTTGTATATATATATATATATATACATACATACAAATTTCAAGCAGTTTCAACTAATTATTATTTAGAAACAAGTTCAAGAGAAATTTTACTTCTTCTGACGAAAATTTCAATTTCTGACTTCAAAGTGTTATCTGAATTGTTTTTTTTTAGTTGGCTCAACCTTTAGTGAACTACTTTTATAAGTCCATTCAGCTAAAATATTTTCATTAGTCAAACATTTAGAGACTGTAGCAAGTTTGTTGTTTACAATGTTTACTCTGTGTTTTATGTTACCTCAACAAGGATTTACTACATTAGCAAATTTTTATAGTTTAAAAAATATTAATAATGATTTATTGGTGTTCATCAATCACTAAAAAGACACTTTACAACACATAATAGCCTTTATTTAATAATCACCATTTAAAAAACTTTTCTTACAAACTAAACATAAAGGAATAAAAAAAGAAGTCACCTACATCTTGGCCTAAGGGTCAGTAAATAGCAAATGATCATTTGTGGGTGAAATACCCCTTTAATGCTCCAGTTGGCAAACATTATATCTGTAATACAACCGCAAAATTCACTTTAAACGTTGTTTAATGAACTAACAAGCTAAACAAAACGTTAGCAAACAAACATTGAGGTGCCAAATTTGTGCCAATTTCTACGATTTATCTAAAACCCTCTGATGGGTAGGTTTAGGGGCGGGGTTAGGTTTAGGTCATTCGTACAAATTCATACGAATTGGCAACTCATAAAGGTACGAATTGCCATGAGATCAGGTTGGGTTCTCATATAGTCCTGTCCTGATGGCCAACGAGAGGATCTGTCTCTGTAGCTCATCTAGCTGACATGGTCTCCGCTCACATTCAGGGCTGTAGAGGTCATCTCTAGATGCTGATCCACCGTCTGATCTGGATGCAGACTGGATCTGGATGGCTACATTCACCTCGGAATAAGACTGAAACAGGCTCAAACATAGACGCCACTAAGAACAATAAAGCACATTATAAATGTAGTAAAAACTCATATATTACCTGGAATGAAAACAAACTTCTAGTCTTGAGAGGACACACAGTTGTCGTGGAGCAGTCTGGTCACGTGCCAGTGTTCGGTGCTTTGGAAGAACTGACTGGGTTGCATCTGAAATCTTGCAATGATGCCAAAGCATCAATGAAACCTTTGGGCACATCCTGATGGAGAAAGAAAAGTACAATTTTAATTTAAATAAAAAAATTAAATGATGCCTTTTAAATAATTTACAATGTGTCAATATCTGGGAGCTTCAGGATTTGTAACAGAACATTTTATACATTTTATACAAAAAAAATTATTAAAATATGACAGACTTTACCTCAAATTCCCCTCAGACATATCATACAATTTGCTTTTTGTACACATTGTACGTTTGTGTATGAATATATATGTTATAAATTAACCATTTACACCTTTTAAATGTATGTTTTGATCAATTCAGCCGTACTTGAACTTAACCTGACTCCTTAACTTAAAAAAATTTGCAATGTTGCTTGTTTTCTCATTAATCTAGTCTAAAAATAGCATTTATTTTGAGGCATAAACCTGCAAAATGGTGGCGCTGTTTCTCCTGCGCGTGCAGAATGATCTTGGTGTTGGCTGAATTAATTTTTATTAGTTTAGCCAACATTTAGTGGTCTGAAAATAACCGTTAATTTAATGTTTTTAAAATATATTTGTGCATCTTAACACAGAACAATGACACTGACATGTTTTAAGATATGTCAGAGGAAGATATTTTCATCTGAAACAGCTCAAACATGCAATTTAGTCTGGGACTAGCTTAAGCCTTGTCTGTGAAACTGGGGTTAGATGTCTTATTTTTAAATCTTAATATTTATGAGAGAATCAAAAGCAGAGATTGAGCAGCTGAATGTAATATCAGTAGTGACACATGCAACAAATATCACAAGTTACGGAAATTCCCAGAGACCATTCATTTAGAATTATTACACTATTAGTGTTTTTTTTTTTTTTTTACTTTAGAGGTTACATACAATTCCCTGACATTACCTGCAGACTATTTGCACTTCTGTAGGAAAGTTATAGACTTACATGTAAAAAAATAATTGAAACAAACAAACAAATAAACAAGAAAACATTAAAAACATAAATGATAAATGTTACTTTTGCAACTAGCTGAATATAATACAAGTTGAAATACTGAAATTACTAGAAATAAAACTGAATTAAACAAAAATTAAAGTGAGAAAATAGTTAGAATATAGTTGCAAATTATATGAAAGCACATGACAAAATTACTAAAACTAATTACTAATGTTTTTGAAAGACATTAATTTTTTTTACAGTACACATAGCAATATTATATTATTATTTTGTGGAAACCATATATTTTAATTTTCAAGATTCACAGAAGAATAGAAAGTTCTGCAGAGCAGTGTTTATTTGGAACAGAAATCTTTTGTAACATTATAAATTCTGTTAGGACCACTATCATCAAAGATGACGTACGGGTAGCATACAGTATACAGCGATAACCCCCTTAACCCACTAAACCAATTTAAATGTATTGCAGATAGCATTAATGTCCAATAATTGAATGTAAACTTTTGGAAACTAAAAACTTCAAAATAGAATCAGAGGGCTAGGAGGAGCTGGGGATGGAGGAGGGTAATTAGCTATTGAGCAAAACGGAATAATAAAGGGATCTTTTATATGAATGCTGAGGTGGGCGTCATATTCCAACACAGTCTCATTCGTGCTAATTCGTACTAATTCGGACGACCTCACTAAAACCCTGTGACGGGTAGGTTTAGGGGCGGGGTTAGGTTATGGTCATTTGTACAAATTCATACGAATTGGCAACTTGTAAAATACGTATGATTTAGAAGAAACTGTATGAATTTGTACGATTGAGGTTTTACCTCGTAAAATATGTACAAATTGTCGTGAGATCAGGTTGCATATTCCTATATTGAGACGTGGATCAGATGAGAGTCAAGCTTGACTACGTAACTAACTGTACACTCGACTTAATCGCGTCCTTGATGAATTAAATGTATTAATTTCTTAAAACAACATAAAAATTTTTACTGACTGACGTTTTAAGAAAGTAAAGGATGTCAGTTTTATGTTGTTTTATGTTCTTTCTAACACTGTAATCGTTGACTCTCGGTCTCTTATCACGGCTGTAAGCTTTGAAGTGCTCCAAATAAACTCTGGACTAGAACACAGAAGACACTTTGTGGGTGGTTGTCGCTCCCCTCCCAGTGTCTCTGTGATTGTCTGTGTCTCTGTCTGTCCCGAGTCCCTCAGGACGCGTCCTGTCTCTGTAGCGTCAGGTCTCTCGAGCCGGTCGGCCGTAGCTTGACTCATGAATGGCTCATTAGCGTCAGACAGAGATAAACTACAACTTGCTGAAATCCAGAACTGCCACACTGCCGGCAGCTGCCGCGCAGTCACTGATAAGAGCTGCGTTATGAGTGCTTATCACAGCCGTCTGACCAACACAACGATCTAGAATCAACTGTTGAACTTCAACTGACCATGAACCTCTGACTTTAAAGGCAGCCATTCTATGAAAATGGAAAACTCTATCATCCTCTATTCCAGGGGTGCCCAACCCTGCTCCTGGCGATCGACTGCCCTGTAAAGTTTAGCTCCAACTCTAATCAAACACACCCAAAGCAACTAATGACGGTTTTTAGGATCGCTTGAAAATTAAAGGCATGTGTGTTTGATTAGAGTCTCAACAAACTGAATAACAAGTTGTTACCAAAAGATGAGCTTTCATCTGATATCGTGGCGCTGTACTTTTTCTAACAGAGGGACCGAAACACACACTCAAACATCAGTTATCGCACTCTGCATTTTTCACATCCGCTGCTAATTATCTTATCATTTACTGCCAAGATGGCTGGCGGTGATGCTAACGGTGCAGTTAATGCGACCAGTAAGCCGGCCCATGAATCTGAGTCAGGTCAGAGTCATTAGCACTTTTGCAGGAGCGCTGGAGGGAGATGTCTGCTCTCTGCTGATGCTTTGGGAAGCATATGTTGTATGAAGCTACATCAGATTTGAGTGATTAGAAGCCCCTCCTGTGCACTGAGACCTGGTCGCTTCCATCTGCTTAGAGGAACCAGCTAACAGCCTCCGCTAAATGAGTCTTCCCTCCCCGAGTCGCCACGCTAATTACGGCAGAGAAGATAGATTGACTCCCTGTGAGGTGCATCAGAAATATCTCATTATTTGCTTATTTATGTGCGTGTCGTTTGCATGAAGTTAGCGTAGAATACAGCCGCTAGAAACCTTGTGATAAATGTGTTTCGTGGTGTTGTGCATGTGCATCAATGGATCATCAAATATCTCTTTGCCGAGAACCTGAATATATAAGAGAAAGCATGAAACTTGCTTTCAAGGAGAAAATTGCAAGCAATTGCAAGTATTGAAATAGCATTTAGAGAGGGCTGAGGCAGCTTTTATTTTTCAAGGGAGGAAGAAAGCACGTGCCATGCTGCTATTGTGCTGCAGCCGTACTGCAGAAGATATGACTAACCATGGTAGAAAAGACATGGCTCACTTGCCTGTGTCAAGAAATAACTTTCTAGACACAGATTTGCCTGGAAGTTTAAAACACTTTGAAGGTTCGTTTGAAGTCGGAAGGTCTGTCGCTTGAATACTTGAGCAGGCTGAAAAGAGACTTGAAGTCTGAAGGTTGTTTAGGCCCCCGTGTAGATTAAACACTTGGACAGTTTGAAGACAGATTTCAGGTTTGAGGTGGCAATCTGAAGAAAACATCCTCTAAAGCAACAGAAAGCAGCAGCGAAGAAAAGCAGTTTGGCAGTTTTTATTTAAATAATAAAATACAATTGTATTATTAGTTTTTATTTAAATAATAAAATACTATAAAATTAGTTTTTGGTTTAAATCATTTAAACCATATAACATTACTTTAAGTAAAGTATTATGTATATTAAAATATAGCAATTGTAATCCATATTTACTGATTTTAGCACCCAATAAAACTTACCAGACTAAAAATATGAACAGTATGAGGTTATTTTTCTACATTATTAAATATTAATGTTATATGACATATCTAAAATGACTCTGGCACTGCTATCCTCCTCTAGTTTGAGGTTAGCATGTTCACAATCTGCCCCATACTCAGTTTGTTGCTCTGTTTATTTCCGTCGCGATGAGACGGCCGACAGTCGGCTCCCAGAGGCTTAACCAGACCTATACAAAGACAGGCCGTCTCCACGGGCCCCAGCCACGGCGTCTGGGTGAATCGGCTTCTCGGACAGCCTCTGAACGCCAAGGCGAACCCGTCTGCGATGACCCGTGCCGCTGATGATAGGCAGGTGAATCCGAGGGGATTGGTGATGTGGTGGGGCAGGCGCAGGGGTTAGAGGCCAGGGGACACCGCAGGGCTCTGTGCGCCACTGATAAGAGTTTGTTTGTCTTCCTGTGGATGGTTAGGCCTCAGTCTGCAGCCGAGGAAACGCTGGGACAATAGGTGTGCGGAGCAGCCTGTGACCTCCCTCTCTCCCGCTCTTCCTCTCCCTGTCTCCCCCCTCCCCGTCCCCACCTCACCGTTTCTCTTCCGTCCTCGCCTGCAAAACACTTTCATCAACCTCCCTCTCACCCGGCCGGCGTCTGACCGCTTCACTAGCAGGATTACAACTACAACACAGATTACAAATGATGGATTAAAATTGAGAAGGAACGCTCTCATAACTCATGGATAATACACTTTATAAATTATTAAGTACTTTGGTGAAAAATTAGCTGAAATGAAATATAAAAATAATGTTTAATCTTATCATTTCAAGTAATTTTTTGTTTATTTTTGTTTAAGCGCTAAAATAACTAAACTTAATAAACACATAAAAAAATTGACAGAAACACACAACGTATTTATTTTATTTAATCTATTTAGCATCTAAAATAACTAGACATAAATAAATAGATTTAAATAAATAAATAAGTGATTAAATAAACAAGTAAAAAATAGATTAAAAAAAAGGCCAAAGTATTTTGTTTCAGATAGTTGGCAAGGCGTTTTTGATTGGTTTACATTTAAATACTAAATTAAATAAAACTAAATAAACTAAAACCGAGAAGTAGAAATTATATACACATGACAAAAACACAACAAATATATTTTGTTTAAAGTGAGTTGCCAAGGCAAATGTTCTCATTTTAATTTAGTTTAAGTATTAAAAGTAATACAACTTCATAAATAAATAAATAAATAAATTTGTACATGAATTAATACATGCATGCATACATACATAAAAATATTTTTTGTTTAGTTGAAACGTAAGTACAGAAAATATAAAAAAATAATATCTAAAATAAAATTAACAAAAATAAAAAAAACACAAAATAATTACTAAAACTTCAAAAATATAATTCTAATATTAAATATGATCTAAAATATACAAGTATAAATTATAAAATGCTAAAATTTGAAATCATATTAATAATAAATAATACTAAAATAACACTGTTCAACTTAATGACTTCCTGTTAAATGGCCTAATTGCAGTGATTCAGAGTCATCAATAGTGTAGACTGA
>JAUMHQ010000069.1:18092211-18114221 GCA_032361165.1 Enteromius paludinosus
CCAGATGGTCCCTGGCAAACTTCAGACGGGCCTGGACATGGTCTGACTTAAGCAGGGGAACCTTCCGTGTGATGCAAGATTTTAAACCATGACGTCTTAGTGTATTACTGATAGTAGTCTTGGAAGCGATGGTCCCAGCTCTCTTCACGGCATTGACCAGCTCCTCCAGTGTAGTTCTGGGCTGATTCTTCACCATTCTTAGCATCATTGATACCCTACGAGGAGAGATCTTACGCAGGGCCCCAGTCCGAGGGTCATTGACAGTCATCATTAGCCTCTTCCATTTCCTGACAATTGCTCCAACAGTTGTTCTTTTTTCACCAACCTGCTTGGCAATTGCCCCGTAGCCCTTTCCAGCTTTATGAAGGTCTACAATTTTGTCTCTTGTGTCTTTTGACAGCTCTTTGGTTTTGCTCACGTTGCTACTTAGACTTTGGCTGATTGTGGGGTGCACAGGTGTCTTTATGAAAGCGTATGACCTCAAACAGGTGCTACTAATCTAGAATCATGAGCAGAGTGTAGCTGGACTATTTAAAAGCTAAATAACTGGTCTTTGAAGGTCAGAAATCTGGCTGATAAGCAACTGATCAAATACTTATTTGACACAGTAATTCCCAAATTAATTGTTCAAAAATCATACTATGTGATTTCTGGATTTTTAGATTCTGTCTCTCACAGTGGAAATGCACCTATGCTGAAAATTGTAGACCCTCCATGATTTCTTAGCAAGAGAACTTGCAAAATCACCGGGTGATCAAATACTTATTGACCTCACTGAATATATATTCAGTGATTTACCCATTTTTAATGTTTATAGATATTTTTACATTTGTTTACTCTTATCATAAAGTTAATTATAAAAGCATAATATGTAAACTTTAAAATTACTATCATTGATGCCATTGAATTATTTTCATGTCTAGATAAATGTAAGAACAGCTAAAACCTTTGTCTCAGTGGTTAGTTAGTGCACGGGTTAAGTTAAGGTTAGTCTTGCAAATGCATCTTCATTCTGAACACTACTGACAGATGCTTTAGAGAAACAGCCACTGTCACTCATCTTCTCCTGACAGGAATATTACTTACAGTCTGGAATAGTGTTACACCCGGCCCTGCCATCAGTTTGAAAATTAATAACATTTTGTTCACCCATTTCAAGAAGGGACGGCGTGCAAATTCATCATTTCAGAGCCCCACCACCTTATTCCCCCAAGGTTTGTCCGCTCAGTCTCTACTTAGAAATTCTGCATGCTGAAAACCTTCAAGTAGAACATATTGAAGTGCTCAGACAAACGGGCTCTGTTTATGCGGGAGGAAGCAGATAGGCTGTCGGACCCCCAGCGGGCAGGTCCTGAACGGAGAGGAGCGATCCTTTAAACTGCCGAGGTGATACCGCCGGATAATGTAGCAAATAAATCAGACAATAGGGTTGAATATTTCATTTCACATCCATATTCCTCATGGGCAGAAATGATGGTGAAATGTAAAAACAGCGATTGCGGCCCCTCTGGAGAGAGATGCTGTTTTGCTGTTTGAGGATAGAGGAGGTTTGATGGCTCTGCCTGAATCACATCCATCTCTCAGGCAGCTGGAATCGCATCTTTTAATGCAATTGCATGTGATCCCCATGTCTCCGCAAGGAAGGAAAAGAGCATTAACACCAAAACTCAAACCGCTCTGTAAAATAGTTGAGTGCCAAAATATCAAACCAAGTCTTCTCTGAAAACAAAAACAAGGTTTTAAATCTAATCTAAAATGATACATCTATTTTTCTGTTATATCTAACTGTTTTTTTTTTTTTAAATAAGAATGTTAGTTTAAAATAATCATAATAAACAGAGAAATAATGCAGAAATTATCTAATAAAAATTAAATTAAACGTTATTGAATAAAATGGTAAAGTTAGTTCCCAATGATACCTGGTTTGATATTTGGCACATTGCGCATTAATGTATATTTTGTATTTTCATATTTTTACCATTGATTTCACCAGTTAATTTCAATAGTTATGCATTTTCTACAAATTTGTTTTTTTTATATCTTTATTAATTATAATCTGTATTTCACAGATCATGAGGAAGACAGTAAAAAACTGACACTTTTTATTTATAATTGCCCCAAAATTAAATTTTTACAATAAATTGAATAATTTTAAGAATTTTAATTTCTAAGAGAATTAATTTTTAAGGCAAATTAATAAAATTTGTAAAATATAATGCAATATAAAATTCTATTAAAATACATAAATAATTATATTCCAATATATAATTATCGTAGGGTTTTATTCATTGAAAAGGCCTTGCATATTAAAGCTATGTCTTTTAGATGTTGTTATAATTATTATAATTTTTAAAAAATAATGAAATAAGGTCAAACGCCCACACCCTTTTCTTGTTATTAGAAATCTACATGTAGCGGCTTAAAGTGAACAGTGTAGCTGGAGATAGCATCATTTCCTCTGAACACCTGACTCTTTGGATTTTCTCTGATTCACCTTCCCAGCTGCCCTCCTGCAATCTCTCACCTCCTCCTCATAAACTTTCAGCTCATTTTCCGCCATCTGCTTCAGCATCTGCTTAGGGGGCAGATAGAGGAATGAAAAACTGATCACGAAACGACCGTCTTCTTCCTTTGTTTCTTCTGGATGCTTGTATTATTTCCTCCTCTCATCTCTCGTCGTGTCATCTATTGTTTCTCAGGGGGCTGGCTGTGATCTCGCTTCTTAGGTTTAATTTAACATTTAAACTCGCACCCCTCAGTGTGAGGCGACTTACAAACAAGAAGAAAAGGGTTTTTTTGCTTTTTCATTTGCTTTGGAGGGTCACTTCCTTTCCATGTCCACTCCGTTTGATCAGCAGGCACAGTCAACAGAAGGCACAATAGATCAAAAACAGTGTTATTGTAATATTTGGACAAAAGCTTGGGGTGTTTTCAGAAGGAGGGCCAGGAGAAAGGACCGTGTGGCTCCCCAATCCAAAGCTTCCTCCCTCTTTTCCCTTTGAGAGTGGTAGACAATGGGACAGAGCGCTTCAATGCTGAGGAGAACAGACCCGGGAGGATTACACATTCTTGAGGAGGCCCTGGGCATCACTAATACCTCAGCTGTTTCTGGTACACACATGCTCAAAACTTTTGCAAGTTGTTGCACACTTGGTTTAACTCACTTGTGCAGAGTTTGATTTCACCCTCTTTACAATTTATAAAGGGTCCCTCCCTGTTATGGATTTTTGAATATGATCTTTCATGTAGTCATTGCAGTTTAACACAGCTCTAAGTGAATGCAAACATCCTGCAAAACTCTGAGAGTGCACCGTGTTTAAAGTTATTCTCTCTTAAAAGTAAGAGTCGACTCTGAATCACTGATATAAGTTGTTTTTTAAAATGAGTACCAAGCAGATTCATGTTGATGTCAGCACGAAATATTAGCATACTGCCCGCCCACTGAAAATGCACATTTCGGTAAAATAGCTGTTTCCTGGTAAATGCTGTAGACAAAGCTGCACTGCACTCACAAAAATGGAAACGAAATCGACCAATCACAGCAGATTAGTGTTACACAAAGGAGGGGTTTGGAGAAATGATTCTTTGAGAGAATCGTTTGGGAGTGATTGAGCAAATAAGGTCAAAATAAATGCATATCGTAAGACAATGAAGGTGTTTTATGACCTTAAGTTTCCAACCAAAAACTAAACAAAACAGTGTTTTCAACATTTATAATAATAATAATTTAAGAACTTTCTTGAGCAGCAAATCAGCATATTAAAATGATTTCTGAAGGATGATGTGACACTGACGACTGGAGCAATTCTCATTTGTTTCACAGGGAAACAAATAGGCTACATTTAAAAAATAATGTTAATTTTAATTGTAATAATTATTCAAAGTTTATTGTATTTCTTATTAAATAAATGCAGCCTTTGTGAGCATTAGAAATATTTTTCAGGAACATCCAAACTTATGAATCACACTGTATATATTATAGTCTCCTGAAAATTGCGCTGTTACTTTTCAGTGAATATTTAAAGAATCAAACGAGCAAATGATTCATTGACTTGAGACAGTCGCTTGCTTACTTGCATGGCCATTTGTTTAGCAAACCGTGGTAAGTTTGAGTTCTTTCTTTTGCAGTCTCTCTCTCTTTCTCTCTCAGGGCAAGCTTCAAAAATTGTGATGAGGAGGAGATGCCTCTGGCGATTCCTGTGCAAATAAATAAAAGCTGACATAGTCCTTTCCGCAGATCCTCTCTCTGCCTCTGTGCCCCCTCGTGAGATTACCCTGCAACAACAATTATTCCAAATGTCAGTGATTCGTGCCCAGAGGGCCTCGGGCAAATGAGGATTAAATCTTTAACACAGTGAGGAATTAAAATATGCTGCTCTAGATGAGGGGACGCGAGGTGGTCTTGGCGGTTTTGGCTGACTGGTGTTTTCCTTTTCTAAGTCAGGCATTATACGGCGTATGTTACTCCTCCTGATGGCTGTTAACCCCGCCGTGAGAGGGGCAGTGTGTGTGATCATGAAGGGAAACTGAGGAGAGGACACACTCCTGCAGTGAGTGGAGGCATGTCAGATGAGAGAAGAAAGATCAGGGCCTGCGTCACATGAATGAACTTAGCAGCTTGTCTAAAACTCTAAAACTCAGTTTCATTCTGACTGGAACACAATTATATATATTTTGTAACATATGTTAAAGGTCTACATTAATATTAATATATTGTATATATATATATTATGGATGCATATATATATACATCCATAAAACGGTAAGACTTTAATTTGATATTCCACTGTCTGCTTTATTTTGATGGGTCCACAACACACTTACAATGGGAAGATTTGCAAGTATATATCAACTTATTCTACTAACCCTAAACTTACTCTAACAGTCTACTCTTGAGCGTGATTTGTTACAGAAGCAGACTCTACAGCAGAGTATGAACAGAGAAGATCGGTCTTGAGAGGTGAGTATCCAAGAGACACCAGGAGAACTCAGAGACATTATGGAGCTGAGAGATAACCACACACCACAAACACTGGGACTTTCCAGGAACGTCCTAGGAGGTACGTACAGGGTTAGTATTTCAGTAGTCACAATTTAAGGAGCATAGGACCACTTCGTAGAAATGAGCCCGGACACTGACTGAGGGGTGGTGTGTGGTTAGGTAGGGCTGGTTATTGCGGTGATGATGAGGTGCAGGTGATGCTGATTAGAATTCTGGGGAGGGTTAGAGCTGTGATTGGCTGGGGGTAGAGCCTTGCAGATCTGTAACATTAGTAGACACGCAGTCACAAATGAATGAGAATTAGCTGACATGGAGTTACTTATAGTTAGTAGAGTGTCTAAAGTGGACTATCAAAATTAGCTGTAACCAAAAAAACTGTATGAATTTCCATATCTTTCTCCAAAAGAATAAGAGTCTCGTCGTAACATGTAAAAATCTAGTTTCACATTTGATCACACCTGATTTGCGCCACTTTAAATGCAAAGCTGTGCAGACATGAAACCCATATAAATCAGAAAATAATCAGTCGTTATACCTTCACATAATAATTAAATAATCTCTCCCCTTTAATATCTATATATTCAAAGTGAGAAAATTATGATTTTTTTTTTTTCTTGCTAGTCAGCAAATGGTAAGGTTGAATGAATAAATGGGCAGTTTGCACAGAAGTGCCCAGAAGTCATAAACACTCTTAATTACCTTGCTCAGCCAACCTCAGTGTGGACTTTGCTGTTTTAACAAATTCAAGGCAAAGGTGCATATCCTTGTGAACTCATCCAACTACTTTGGTAATTACCTAATCGTCCAACAAAGTAGTCACTTTAGTATGTTCGCCATTTTAATAATCACTACTGCGCTGGCTGCTGTTCGCATGGTATCATAGCACCGTGAACGCAAGCCGTCCCAGATCCTCTTATCCAGAGACAATGAGAGTGTGTCAAGAGTTCAAGTGCTGTCAGAGGAGGTGGAACACTCCGTATATTGAGAATAAGTGTGCGGAGAGGCCTGTTTTCCATTTTAATTGTAAAACAGATAAACGCTAAACACTCCTCAAGAATAAATGACTTCTGAGTAATTATTGTCTAATAGCTCTCCTCCCTCGGGAGCTGTTTACGTGGCCCAGATGGCTACCAAAATGGGATTTAGGGAGAAAATTGACAACATTATTCACCCAGGCATTATCAATTACCTGGGTATCAATTGTACTGTAATCAAGTTGAATATGAGGAGGGATTCTAAGAGTCACCGTAATTAAACCTTTTTGAGACTGTGGACATTTGGGTGTCGTTCGTTATTGAGATTTATAAGGCAGTGCAGGACAGCCCTCCTTCTTTTGTGCGTAATGGATGAATGTTGAGCAGAAGACACGGATAGTCCATAAAGAACAAAGACAATGGCTTTTATGTGCCGTGTACCACGGACACCCTCGGCAGGGCAAAACATAGCCGCTGCTATTAAACCCAAGCACCGCAATTCCCCACGAGCATTGCCGAGAAGCTACATTAGATCCTGGTTTAGTAGCCTCATTAGAGAGGTTTAATTAACCTACTCAACTCAAGTGTGACTTTCATTTTCCAGAGAGCTAGGTGCTTTATTTGTTTTTTATGCCGTACTGTAGCTCTGTATGATCACGATGATCATTCTAACCTGTATGTGGAGAGCTAATGGCTTTGGTATGATGATGTCTTGAGATGAAAATCTCTATCGTTGCTCCATTTTTTTGAAGGTAGCCTAATTTTCATTTCTGTTAAAGCGGTTCTTTAGGACTGCACAACTACATGCAAGATGATTGCACTGCAATTTTTAATAACGTTAAATCTTATAAGGCACTTTCACCAAATGCCAGAAATAGTCTATTTTGGCAAAAAACTGATTGAAATTATTTATGGCCTCTTGATGGCACTTCACCTGTTAAGTTAAAATGCATCAGTATCAGTTTCTCACAGAATAACAGAAAGTGGTCGATTTCTTTAAATCCTTCAAGCTGCATTATTTCATCGAATAGAATCCAAACAAATTGATGACACTGATAAATGCTTAGAAATCCAAGCATTTCTCATAAGATTTGTGAACCTGAGAGCACAATTAGACCCCTAGATCATAATTCCTTTTAATTTCCTCTTGACGTGGAGAGGTTTCTAGTTAGTTAATTAAAATCATAGCAGTGTAAATGATTTGTTCAGGGCTTCTGACAGTGATCTATTCTACACCCTTCATCCTCAGCTGGTCTGACTGGCTAATTAATCAGTATTATTTATGCAAGAACATTATGTGTAATAACTTGATTTATCACAACAGTATGGCTGTGGAATCATTACAGGCATTTAAGGGACAAACCCCAGAAGAATTATTTAAATATGTTTGCTTCAGATCAAGGTACCCCAATGTCTCTCTGTGCATACCTCTGTGCATTACTGAATATAAACAACATTAATATTAAGTAGAAGGACAGCATAAAGACTGGGCTTATGAGACTGACCAATCAGCAGCGATGTTTGGCACAACCGTTATAATTAAATTCAACTTGTAAAATAATTTGAGCAATACCTCACATTGAATAAATAGTCTAAGAACGATTATAGAACCCTTAATTGTTTGCAGTTCTTTTCCTGTCTGTAGTGACTTGTAATTCTCAAAACGGTTTCCAGTTTGTAATAAAGCCCTATTTAATTTTCCCCCTTTTTATTTGGTTTCTCGTTGTTGTAATTTGTTACTGTTTATCACTTTTGAGTATTAATAATAATAAAAAATATCGCGTCTGTCTTTTTCCGCATATTTAACCAATCACTGTCAGGTGTAACTATTCCAACCAATCAGCTTCCAGTATCACATTAGAGCGTCATCACACCTGCTACAACAGGTAAACAAAACTTAGTAGCGGTTTAGTTTGAATTACAAATAATATCGGACCTCAAAACAACTGAGACTGAACGACAGAACTATATTTGAGTTCATTTTTACACAGGTGAGTAGATGTTAGCTGGAATGTGGCTCTCCGTCCATGTATGTTTATAACGTTGGGTGCTGCGTGATTTGATTTACTATATTGACAGTTCTGCTGTGTTTTTGCTGAAACTATAGTGAGTCATTAATTATCCAGAATATTAGGCTAAAACGTATCCTTGTCATTGGTTGTTTTCATCAGTTTTAAGCCTCCACGAATCCGCTAATCTTACTAGCTGTTCCATTGACATAGCGTAAACTTCATGTAAGTAAGCATACTGTGAAGTTGACAACCTATTAAACGCACTATAGAAATATTCCTCACCGTACATAGAAATAAATAAACAAATGAATACCATAGCGGCATATAAGGGTTTCATTTATTATGGACTGAGCTATTCCAGTGCACAGCAGAGTCAGCGTTTGTGTGCACAGTAGTGGCTCCTATCCTGTTTTATAATCTCAGCAATTACATTGCCACCGCTAATGAGTTGTCCAAACATCACACATAAAGTGAACTCTCCTGCAAGGAGGAAATAAACCTCATGAGAACCAGATAAAGAGGTTTGTTTTAGTGTGAGCAACTGGAAACCGGCCCATTAGATCTCTGACTGCTCAACTGACCGTATCTCCACATCATGAGTCACTTCTGCAGTGAACTTATCAAAAACTCACTCCGGATCAGAGCAGTTCGCCCCCATCCGTCTTGATGATCTATCTAAGCATTCTAAGCACATACTGTTGATATGTCATAATCAATATAGAGTTGTCCTTGTTGTAGTGCCTGAGAGAGCTGTGTGTGTGTTTGTGACCTTGTGTTTGGAACTGTACTCTTCTGTATTGCGTGGCCTTGAGCACATAAACACATTCTCAATCACTTCAGCAACCCTTCGAGTGACCTGACTACAGCTGTGGCACCTTTACCATCTCTTTTTGTGCAATGCACCTTAGAGAGTGATGGCTTGACAGGAAAATGGAGGAATTTATCTTCCTTTTGTTAGTTTCGCTTCAGGGGCTAAAGGTCTTGGAAGAACTTGATACTAAACCGATAAAAGCAAAGAAAGATAAATGCATTGCTAATGTTATAGTTGTAACCACTTATTTTGCATGTTTGAGCTACTGTGGCAAAGTTAAAAAAATTGCATTAAAAGTGTGCAAAACTTACAGTATATATGCCAAAACATGTAATTCAGCTGCGTTCTTAAGAAAAAGAAAAATCTAAAAGACAATGCTTTTTTTTTCCATAGAAGTAGTATTGTAAAAAATGTCTTTTAAAGATGTCTTCTGAGCAATAGAGGACAACTCACGGGCGTCGGGAGGGCAGCTAAGACAAAAGGAGGTGCTGTACAGATGGGGTCGTCAGCAGTGTGGGGTCACCCAGGCCTCAATGGAATGGGGCGTTGGGTATGCATGGGTGATCCAGGACAGAAAGGTGATTACAGCATGATTTGCTGGCCTTTGCTAGGTTGTGGCTCTCCTTTGAAGGCCACTGAAGCCAGGCTTGCTAGAGCATTGAACAGTGGTCATTTAGCACAATTTATATATTACTATTATTACTGCTATTAGTATTTAATAATGATTTTATTCCTTTTAAACATTTTTTTTTATTAATCAAGTTGAATTAATTGTGCATGCTTAGGTCGCATTAATATTATTATTATTATTTTTTATTTTTATTTTTATTTTTTAAATTTTCAGTTAAACCTGAAACAACCTTAAATTGGCCATAAACATGTTTATCATAACTAAATAATAATAATAATAATAAAACAATAAAAATGTATTATTCTCAGGTCTTTAATTAAAGGTAATGTTGAACTCCATCATATTTAGGCCTTATGCAAAATATGCAAATTATTGTAGTCACTATTTAAAGTTATAGTTCGCCAGTAAATAGTTTTGTCATGTGATTCAAAACCCATCTAAATACAGGTTGCATAAACTCTTTAGACTAGTCTTAAAAAAATTAGTCATTTAATTGCTTTCCCTCCTCAAGACTGGTAATAACTTTTTCAGTTATGAAAAGGTAGATTGGTCTTATTTGTATTACAAAAGTAAGGTTGGTTACCTCTCGGCATCTTAAGTCATGGTGTCTTAGTTTATGCAACTGGCCCCAGGAGATTATATCAAGGCTCATTTTTTCCCTACTGATGAAGCACATAGTATCTGACCAGAAGCTGTTAAGATCCAAAAAGCTAAAAAAAAAAGTGAAACAAAAACGTAACTATACTAAAAAAGTAGATTCCTTTATTAATTGATTGTTTGTTGAAGGTTTTTAATTTACATTTATTGAAATCTGCAATAAACTGACACCAGTTCAGTTTCAGAAATGAAATAACATTTATAAACTGGCCCGTGGTTTCAGACAAGGTGCGCATTGAATTTTTTATTTTTTATTTTTTTTGTAAGATCTCCTCTGAGTTGATGGACCACAGCAGTGCTCAGGTTCTCTCGGTCATGTAATTATCTGACAGCTCTTGATAGAAATCAGTGACAGCCCGCAGCAGAGTCTCTCTATAACAGAGTGCATCTGTGAGAGCGTACATGAACTCAGCTGTGCAGGTATCAGGACTTTAGATTAACTCCGAGGCGTGATCATTTCTCTGTCACTTACCTCTAGACTGAACGCTTGAAATGTCACGCATCAGATCCCCTCAACTGCCCATTACTACAGTGAGGGAAAAGGGCCTGAGAAATGGAGTGATCTCTATATTCAAGGCTTCAGGACTGTGCAGTCCTCAGCCAACTCTATCAAGAAAGTCAGTCATTAGTTTTTGATAAGTTCTAAAGATCAATCAGTACTAGTGATCGTCAATTCTTAGACTTTGAGGAGCTTCTTATTCGATTAAATTTCAATCTGTTACTCACACATAGCTATCATATAGATTCTTTGGAAAGCAGTCTTCTGTGTTCAGAGAAAAACTGGCTTAGGACAACATGAAGCTTGTTTCCGCCATGAGATAAAAATATAAAAGGCAAGTAGTTGAGAGATTGCAATTTTGATGTTAATTCTCTTGTTGTGAAATGCACATTTAGAATGAAGAAATATATATAATGAGATTTTTTTAGCCATTTTGACAATGAGGTTCATTGCCCACCATGATCTTCAAAGAACTTTTTATTCTTTCTTATAGTTCATTACTCAGGAGATGCTGCAATACTGTCATTCTGATCAGTTGACTGGGAACAAACATCCGTTGCATACACAGCTCTTGTCACTGTACAGTAGATGTTCACAGCATGTTGACACGCAGGTCAATCATAAAAGCTTGTGTAGAGCAAAGCTCCGCCCCTCATTATGCAGTCAAGGTGAAGATTTAAATATCACTCAAGCGCCACTCCAAGTGTAAAGAAAAATATGCAAATGAGCACATATCCATCAAACAATGTTTCTCTCTTGGCAGAAAGCTATTAATTTTTTTTCATCGGTTGCTGACACTTTAACGTATACATCACCCTCAGATTGCAAATGATTTTTTTTTTTTTTGCTGTACGCGTTCTCTCTCCTTATTGACGTGTTATATTTTCTTTGCGCTTGCATCTTGTTATTGTTCTAAAGTTTCCCTGTCTAGTGTGCATTAGTGCACTCTGATTGAAATTTTACAGACAAACTGAAATATGACTCTGTGTTTAATGGAAAAAATAATTACACGTCAGGTGAAACAAAGCATGACTCATAGTTACCGAGGAAAGTGACTGGAGACACGAGCCAGCAACAAGCGCACACACTCGCAGTTTACACGCTGTCCTTGCTCACTATCTGCTGAACTTCTTAAAATCATTTCATAAAGACTCTTGTAACGTTGATCCTATCTTGGACATAGTCAGCACTATGCACTACAAGTATGGATTTTACTGGTGGAGGGAAAGTATGTGCATTTGCATCTAGCTAACTTTATTAAAATGCACTTTTTTATTCCCTTTATTCAGCATGTGGCAGAACTTTATTTGTATATAAATATCTGCATCCATGTTGGAGTTCTTGTGTAGCTGATTAATGCATCCTAAAGCTAAAGAAATTCAAATGTACAGGTGTGCAGAGATGTGCACGACACGTCTATTTTTTTTAATCATTATGAAAACCATCAGGCCTAAAATCTCAGCCTGGCTTCAGCTCTCTGCTATTATTCTGAGTCTGTTACTGACTTCACGGCATTGCTTCTAATTAGTCCTGAAACAAGAGACGCTTTAAGTGCCAGATGGCAGTATTATATGATATTTTCCTAAAACGGCTGCAGTACTTCTTCAATGTTAGTCTTGATATTTTTAATTAAAATGGCTTGTCAGAAAGGCAATCTGAGCTAAATTGATGTTATACAAGATACAATTAATAAAATTTCCCTGACGTTCCTATTAATTACTCCGAGTGGGAACACTTGTTATTGACTCAAAGATCAAGTCTGACTGAAAGCCTTATCAAAAATTCCTGTGCCATTTTCTGTTTGATAAGAAAATTGGCATGCTTCTCGTTTGCTCGGGTAGAATCTACATGGCACACTTGGATGTTTTTTACACCTTGTTCTGTGACCTGAGACAGAATTTGCACCTGCACCTGTGACAAATCTGACAGAACGTGGCATTCAGATATGAACTATCTGGCTGAGCAAGCAGGAAATCTCTCACATGATATGCTTTATTAAGCAGTGGGCTCCAGGTCCGACATCAGCAAAGGTTAAATGGGCGTAAGACTGCTGTACAGGCTCAGTGACTCTTGGAGCAGAGTTACGGAGGTGATAGGGATTTCCGTCCATCCATCTATCTTTCCGTCCAGTCCAGTCCTATCGTTTAATTGTTCTATTGCTCTGCTCTATCTATGTGATTCTAAGCTGTATTAAAACTGCATAAGGCTCACAGCCAACTAACTTTTTACGCTTTCGGACTGAAGTCAATTTAGCAATTTATCGTAACTTCTGCTACCAATATTGACGCTGCAATGCAATTAGCCAATTTTGCCGCTATTTACATCTTTAACCGGTTGAAGTAAGCATAGTGTGTGGCAGGAGAAGGCAGGCTGGTGTCGGTGTGTGTGTGTTAAATGTCTCAGTTGGCTGGTCTTTGGCAGGTGTAGCCATCTTCATTGTCTTTGTCCTTGCTGTGGAGAGCAGCGGCATATATTTACCTCAAATTCTTTTCCTGCGTGACCAACTAGCTCTGTCTCTTCTGGCCCGTGTGACTGATCGCTGCTGTCTGTGAATGCCAGGCTTCCCGAGCTTTACATTTATGAAGATTCTTTAATATGTGCTGTGGACTCACAATTCCAAGGACTCATGCAACAACAGCAATTCCAGGAAGAATGGGACTATAAGAAGCAAATTCTAGCTGGTTTACGAGAGGGATACACTCACATTTTGGCCAGCTCTTTTGCAAAATGAGAATATAGGCCAAAAAAAAGCTGAATTTATGAACAAAAATCACTAGGTAATTGGTTATGGAGTGTTGTATGGAATGTTTTGGGTAATTCTGGTTGATGTTAAAGAGCTAACAGCTGAGCCACATGCGTGTTTAATGTTAATGAATAAATAAAAATTGTGCTTAACTGCATAGAAATATGACTAATGTCACATGATGATTATATTTCAGTAAAATTGTAAATGCCTGTGGATTTCCTAATGAAGCAATATTTTCATTTGGAGCCTGTATTTTTTCTGAAGTCTCAACAAATAAAGAATTGAGTCATTTTTTTTAGCTAGAAATTGTGGTGCATCTTGTTACCAGCAGCTTCGTCTCTGCAATGTGTGCATGATGTATGCATGAGGACCTGGTGTTGCCAGAGTGACTGAAAACTGAATTAACCCTCTGGTACTGGAGGTCAGACTCACAGTGGCTCTGAATGACTGTTTGTTTGTGTGGGTGGTTTATTGATGCTTTATTTAACCTGTTATACTTTTGTTTTATGAGGTTTTCCCGACTGCATCTAAAGTTGCCCTGGATATGATGAGGTATTACCCTCTCATCGTCTACCAGATCACAGAGTCAAGGTCAGAAACAAGGATTACCCCTCTCTTGTACTCTGTCTTTGTCTCTCTCTCTTTCTATCTCTGTTCCAAAACCTCCCTCGAACCCCCTTGCTATCTATTTAGTCATCATTCTAACTAAAGTGTTACTTCAAAAGAGACAGTTCTTGAATATTATACTTAGGCAAGTATGTTGCAATTAGCTTACTGCAAATTCTAAAATAGGTCAAATCATGTTTACTGATGCTCTGTGCAAATTTTGTTAATGAAATCCAGTTATTCCAATAGGAATCTGTGTAACTGGGAATTGTGCATGAGTTTTCACTTATTTACAAGTTGGTCAGAGGAGTTTTTGGTGTTGACCAACAGAATGCCTCTTGGTTTGAGTCTGAATTGTGTGTGAGTTGTGATTCACACACTTGATCTTGATCTTGTTTCCTTTACAAAATTCTGCACAGTTTTGACTGCACCTGAATGCTATTAATAGCATTTCTAATTCAATAAAACTTTGTAAGTTGTCTGATTTCCAGTTTTTAGGTATGTTCGGTATGCTCTTTTTTTTTCCTGAGCTTGTTGCAATGCATTCAGGTGCATTTGCACATACAGTATATGCACATGCAAATTGGCCAAAAGAAGAAAAAAAAAAAAAAGGAATTTTCAGTCTGCTCACTGTCAAGTTTTGTCAATTTTTTTGCACACAATGTGAATAAGCTACAAGTAAAAATGTCAGCATAATTATTATTATTATTATTATTATTAGTGAAACATTGCGAGGCGTCTCAGTTGCCAAAAAATGTGCAGAATTTATCACCTGACAACACGGCACCTGGAACAGCATAAACAGTACCAGTACCCGAATTTAATTACAGAAAATTTATTTTCAATTTCTGTATTTTTATTTGATTTTTTTTGCTAAATGAAGCTTTAATTTGGTTAAAAAAAAGAAAAAAAAAAAAAAAAAGAAGAAACATTTCATTTCAGTGCATGGCTACTTGAAATGCTCTGTGTATCTTACTACTCTCTTTACGTGAAGCCCAGCTACTACATAAAAAAACCTAATACATAAGGGCACAGCATGTTAATATAAAGTCATTTTCCATACTGCGTTTTTTCATAGGTGTATTTTAAATTATGCATTGCACTGAGTTGTATTTTGGCTCAGAGGAAATGTCTGTAAACTTAAAAGATAATATCTTGGCAGAAGATATTTTAGGTTTTGGAAGGTCCTGTGTTCCCTTCATCTATGCCAAACATCACTGCAGCCGCTAATGTTGTTTGTGAGCTTGTATTTTTCTTCTCATTAGCTTTTTGCACATGCAGCAGGAGCACGCTGGGCATGCTCAGTTAATGTAAACATTTCCACTTCTGTGGTCAGCTGCAGGGGCTCCAGCAGTGTGTCTGAATGATTGAACGCCGCTGTTACTTACCTCCCGTGCCTGGTGTATCGGACAAACAGCTATACGCTGCTCTACGCCACCTCACCCACCTGTTTCATAATGGGACGTCTTTCAGATGCAGATAGAATGGCATCTTTGGCACGTCGTAAGAATAACATCTTAGAGAGAAGTGCTGGGAAAATCAGTCAGCGTCTCGTGTGTTTCATCACCTGAAAGCTCAATGAAGGAAAGTGTGGAAATAAGCATCAGAGTTTGCAATCACTGTCGCCCACCTCTGTGGAGCATATCAGATCTGCTACACGCTACGCTGCCCAAGAGTGTGTATTTCTGGAGATGATTGAATCAATACCATTTTGACACGACTTGTTGGAACATGCCTCTTTATTTCACGCAATTCCTTCCGTTTGGTCAGGGAACATTTATCAAGGCAGCCGCCTGCTGTCAGCTAATAGAGATTGTTCTTTAGTCGGTGCGTGATAGAGGGCCGCAGTTATGATACATGTTGATCGTTTGCGAAGATATTGACACCGGGCCAAAGAGCGGGACCACACTTCTTATAGCCTTACCATTATACACATGAACACACACGATAACAGCTAAGACCCATCAAGGCTTATATCAAGGGTATGATATTACATAAAAACTTCATAAATTAATAGATGCTGCTTAACACATAATCATGATTAATCGCATCCAAAATAAATGTTTTTCTTTACATAAAATATTTGTGTATACCAAGTATATTTATTGTGTGATATATATGTATATATATTTGATAAAATATGTTTATATATATATATATATGTATGTATGATTGTTTTTTTTTTTCCAAAACATATACTGTAAGTGTGTGTTTTAATATAAAAATAATAAATAAACCTATATAACCTAAATGAAACCCGCCAAAATGAAAGTTTTCACTTGAATAAATAAAAATAAAAATATTGTACAGCAAGTTATACTGCTCAAATGATAATGCAAATTAAGAAATTGTATATACTGTGATAATATTATACAAATGCTGTTACATATATAGTATTACATACTTTCTAATATCAAATTTGTATGATTTATATTTTATATATATATGAAAAATGCAATTATGATTTTTTTTTTTTACTTTTTTTTAAATTTTAGGTCAAACAAAAAGTAGTATTAGCAAATGTTGCAGTATAGTGCAAAAAATATACATATACATATAAATATATATATATACACACTTCTCAATCATTAAAGGATAAATTATTAAATGAGGAAAAATATAATAATAATAGTAAAATAAAATAGAAAATATAATAATAATAATAATAATAAAGTAAATACATTTTAAAGCATTTTGTGTAGTTATATATTCAGTGTATAAATAAATATAGAAATAACTGAAGATAAATAAATGCATACAAGAAATTATATAAGTATAAGAAGTATAAGAAATTGTTTTCTCCTTAAAGTATTTCAGAAAGGGGGTTGTGAAATATAGTTTAAATAATTATAGAATAGTACATGTATATTAACATTGCTAGTAGTTAGTATAGTGACAGAGGCCGAAAAAGTGACTAAAACACAGCAGGCATCTGCACAGGTGTAGCAGCCAGTCGTGAACAGTGTGCTTTATGGCACATCTGTGAGAAAATGCAAATAAAATCAGTGGAAGAGGGCAAAAACAAACGACAGATTCCTCTCATAAATCCCTCACCCTGCACAGGTCTGATAGGAGCAGCATGACTTAACACCTAATCCAATGTGCAAGTTATTATTTATCTTCCACAAAAGTTTGTCAAAGCTAGGCTTTGATTTTTTTTTTTCCCTCCCCGGCCTGATTTTCCCCCGGTGGCCGGCTCTGCACCGGCGCAGACACGTAATTTATGAGCTACCCGCTTTCTCCTGACACATTATTAAAAGCAGAATTAGTTTTTTGCCTGGGATCTGTCCGCTGGGAATAGGGAGGGCTGTGCTGAGAGCAGAGGAGTCCGGCGTGGGGGGTTCGGCTCTGAGCAGAGGGGCCGTGATGGGCGTCAGGCCGCTAATGAACAGAGCGCAGTGGCAGCCATCATGTGGCGGTCAAAGATGCATCCTGTGCTCTGGAAAAAGGTTAATCTGCTGTATGTTTAGACCTTTATTGGATAGTTTAGAAGCATGATGTTGTTGTCGTGGAATTCTTTGGGAACACACACTCACATGTTCAGGTGTGAGTAGACAGAAGAACAAGCAATTGTGTGTGTGTGTGTGTGTGTGTGTGAGAGAGCGAGAGAAAGAGAGAGAGAAAGAACAGCACCACAGCTGAGCGCGTCAGTTTAATCTTATGCATCATTAAGCTCTCAGCAGCGCACAGGCTCCGCCCACAAATGCCATCTACACCCAATGAACATAATGATGACATACGTAACATCTAATTTCAGCAGAATTTAAATTGGAAGAATGAAAAATTCACAAACGTAAATCATTGGGGACGAGTCTAATAAATAATCATAATGAATTGCTTTGTGTTCACAGCAGTCGTCTTTTAGCTGATTTTATTCCGTTGGCTGACAAAACACACACAAACCTGTTAGAGTGTGTTTCTTAAATAAGAGTCAAATTCATAAAACACTACTTTTCCCTTTACAGGCTTGCCCACCTTTTTAAGTATTTTTAAAAGAAGTCTGGTTTTCTCAAAAAGGCTGCATTTATTGGAACAACTATATAGTAAAAACATTAATATTGTGAAATATTGTTACAATTAAAAGTAACTTTCTGGGTGAAAATACACTCTTTTTTGAAAGCTTATAAATGTCCCTTTTAGATCAATTAAATGCATCTTAGCTGAATAAAAGTGATAATTGTTTTCTTTTCTTGAACCCTAACTCTTGCATGTAAATGTGGTTCTGTGTAACTGTGTGTGTGTGTGTGTGCGTGTGTGAATAAGAGTTCATAGCTCAGCAAGTTTGAACCCAGCGGTGCAGCCAACCGGTGAGCCAATGCCAGCCAACGAGCCAAGAGCAGCGTTCAGGGCTCATTTGCAGTTATATCTCTCCTAATTCTCTTTCCTTATTATTTGCCTTTAAAACAACCACTATTAGGTTGTACATGGGAGGTCAAAGTTTGGCTTGTTATTGTGGACTGCTGGTAGATAGCATTTTTCTCCATTGACAGCCATTCAGAAGTTTTTGCAAGCAACAGATTTTAATAATTTCTGGAGGGCTCTGAATGATAATTTTATTTTCCCTGGTTGTTCAGGATCGTCATTAGTGACTATCTGTGTTCTTCTGGTGTCATCAGCCAATCATTGTTGTCATGTTGAATTATTTTTTTTTCTGCAGCTCTAGATTGACTAGATGCATCATTTACAGCTCAAGCTCCAAACAGCTGCCAGAACTGAACGGCCATGAGCAAAGAAGGCAAATTTCATATTGTGGGTTTCTAAGGGAGTCCTGCACCCACATCTGAACGGGAACGCTAATGGATCGCTCTCTCCAGGTATTCTAGACCTTCTTGATAATACTTTGCTGTATCTTATTGCTTTAGTATTGCTTGATCATTGTAAGCGGCACACTACTGAATTTGTAAGGAAGTACAAAGCTGTTAAGGAGTGTGTGTTTTACTCCATGCTAATTCTCCACACACACACACACAGATTGATTAATTAATAAGTCAGAGCAAGCTCTAATGAACCTGTAGAGTTAATTGCCTCCAGCAGCAACTGGCTTAAATGTAAATTAACTGATCGGAGTTGCAAAAAAGAAAGAGTGAGTGGAGAATGAATGGATACTCAAGAACGGGAAAATCAATAACCGTCAAAGCTACCGCTCTCATGAGACCATCCATTACTGTGAACGCAACCTCTGCTCACGGGCCTCCAGTACACATTTCATAATGTTTTTGTTTTTATTCTAAAACATGAAATGTGGAACTATCTGCTTTTGCTATAAACAAGATTTTAATATGTGAAAAACACACTTACAATGACTTTTAAATTGAAAAAAAATGACCTGTATTTGTTTAAAGGCTTAGTTCACCCAAACATGAAAATTCTGTCATTAATTACTCACCCTCATGTCGTTCCAAACCCATGACACCTTCTTTTTTTTTTTGTAGATCTGGGATCATTTCAGTTGTATTGCTGTCTATGGAGGGACAGATGGCTCTCTGATGTCATCAAAAATATGTTAATTTGTGTTCCGAAGATCAACGAAGGCCTTTTGGGTTTGGAACGACATGAGGGTGAGGAATTAATGAAAAAATGTTCATGTTTGGGTGAACTAAGCCTTTAAGTTATTGTTTAATCAAAACTTTAGTTGTTTAATTGATATTATTTGAAATGCACAAAAAAAAGTGATTTCTGAAAAAGAAAAAAAATAGTTATTGGGTTTTGCAAATGAGCTCTTTGAATCTTGATATAAGTGAATAATAGGAAAAATTAAATTGCTGATATTTAATTTAATTAAAATTTTGATGATTACCAATTTATATATTTCTTTAGCAGACCTGAAAAAGCACATTATTTCGTAGCACATTATAACTGTCCTGTAGCCTATAGAAAATGACACATTTAAATTTGAGATTTAACTGCTTCAATATAAATTTTGAGAATGTATTGCTCTACATTTTATTTTCAAGTCTTTAATAGCACAATGCTTTCGTTTCGACCCTCTCAATGCCATTTTATCTGAACTAAACTGATGGCGGCACACATTTGTCTACAAATCGCCTTTCAAGTCTGTCTGGTTGAAGCGCCGTGGCCCACCAAAACCAAAAACGTTTTTCTTTCCCTAGCAGGAAAAATGAACTGTCAGCGTTTAATGACAGATATTTGCATTGTGATACAAATTGTGTCCTTGGCCATGAGCGTACGATACAGACCCATTAATAACGAAACCACATGATGGCTTGGTTTTTTTTCCCGGCACCGCTGTCGAAACATCTTCATGGATATATGCACCTATCAGCAGTGAGCGCAGAGCATTAGGACAGAAACTCAGGACAGTATCGGGCCGCCCATCAATCATGTTTTGTTCTCTTTATCGTATATTGTTTGCATCCGATACCGTTTTGCATCTTTTCATTTATTTTCACTTGCAACATTGAGCTTGGAGGTTTAGTGGGATCTAAAATGTCAACATAGGGTTTGGCGGTATATGAGCTAAATCTTGATGATGGTGTATATATTGCATTTTATATAGAAAATTAATTCATCTTTACTTAGTAAAGTTAAAAATTTGGCAGAAATATATAAGTACATAATATTAATTTCTTTATGAAGCATCTCATGTGCTTGACTGCTTGTATCATCTCAAAATGTAAGCTATATATTTTCCCAGCTCTGATATGCCACTATTAGGCATGAATATATTATATTATAAACACTGACATAATGATTTCTTTAAAACAAAAAGTGGAAAGCGCTGTATAATACATATGACTTGTCTGTATCTACCACAATGCATCAAAATCTCTTCCCATATACTTCAAGGTATCCCATATAAATATTTACATGCACAGCATATCTGTCCTTCCAGTTTCCAGCTTTTAGCAGTCTTGAGGAGATACCAGGAGGGGGTGAGAGACATTAGCTGTGGCTCCATCATTAAACTGTGTGTGTGTGGAGGATAGTATTTATATCTGTGTTGGAGTCTAGCTGGGCCGGTCTGATAGCCTTGATAATGACTGCCGATGGGACACTTCCTCTGACTCTAATGGCGTCGTACTGGAGAAGAGAACAGCAAGAATAAATAAATGTTAGCCATTTTCTCCTTCTCTCCACATCTATCTCTCAAAGATCTTTTCAGATACCCAAGATCACATATCCTTGTTTTTAGGTCCTTATCATTGCTGTCTGTCTGTCTTCATTACTGCATGATTTACTTTATGAGTTCTAATGCTTGGCTAGAACTTAAGAGGACGTGTGCTCAAACCCGTAATTCATTAGCCCACACCACGGAGCGCAGAAGTCATTCTCGCTTACAGAGATTAATTTCAAGCATGCAAAGCATTATAGTTTCACTAAGTGGTATGGCATAGGGTATAGACAGGGAAGGTAAGCTGAACAGGTTTGACAACTAATGCAGTTATTCAAGAAAAACAGGAATCTTTATTTACTACTGAATTTTTCTCGCTTCATCATACAGTACAGTGCTCAAGCCTGGGCGGGACTTTTTTTTTGGTGCTTGCATTCTATTCAAATTTTGCATGTTTAGATATGACATGACAGATCATGAAACCTGGAATGACTGCACACAATATGCTTCTTAAACTTACTTCAAAACAAGCTTAAATGATGCTTTGAGAGTTGTATTATTAAAGACCTAAGGACCTTAGGAAATTTGGGGATGGCCATTCTGCCATTCTTTCAAACTTTCAAACTTTTTTTAAGTTTAGGCATTTTTTATTGATGTTAATCAAAGTTCTCTAAACCAATTTTTGTTAATATTTTGTATTACATTTTAATTATTTATTTATTTGTTTTAGTTTTGTTGCATTTTTGTTGTATAAGTTGTGTTAGTTTTCATATTGTTGGTTTTAACTGGTCTATATCCATACTATTTATTTATTTATTTATTTAATTTTATATTATTTTGTTGTTAAAAGTCAAACTTTTCAAATATAGTTTTTCTTTTACTTCATCAAGTATTTATCTTTTTATGCCAAAAATCATTGGGATATTAAAGGTGCCATAGAATGCATTGAGAGAATATTTGAAATTGTTCTCTGATATGTACATAGAAGGTATGTAGCTTA